>JAKWJA010000288.1:0-24575 GCA_027704765.1 Solanum habrochaites
TGCCCTAGCAACATCGTTTGGTCCTTCTTTTATCAGGTTCAAACTTGTAGACATTTGAACTGCCGATATTATTGAGATGATAAATGGTTATATTTCTAGTAGGTGTTCTTTTTGGTCTACATCTCGTGACGATTTTGCACTTTTAATCTAATTGGTATGTTTATATGCTGTTCTTTGTCATGGTCTGTAATGATCTCATTACTGCACTCCATAACATTCATAAAAGAATTGACAAGCTACATGTAACGTAAATTACTAGAAACAGT
Organism: Solanum habrochaites; assembly: GCA_027704765.1. Taxonomy (NCBI): domain Eukaryota; kingdom Viridiplantae; phylum Streptophyta; class Magnoliopsida; order Solanales; family Solanaceae; genus Solanum; species Solanum habrochaites. The sequence goes on from JAKWJA010000288.1 coordinate 267, forward strand.
AGTTTTTTACGAGTACCTTGTGAATTGGGCTGTAAATGATGATGGACTTGTCTTTGCTATTTATTTTTAGAGTTATGATTTCATTCTTGATTTAATTTTCTAGCTACGCCCTCTGGTTGCTCCCTTATTTACTTTCTTCCATCATTATTAAGGATGACATGTTGATCTTGTGGATTCCTTTGTATTCTTGAAGTCTCCTCTCGTCATATTGCGCGCTCCGCCTCGTCTCGTTTTACAGACATTGGTATTGATGATTGTTCACATTACACCTGTGCTGGCCGGCGGCCATGTGCGCTATCAAACATCACATGCCTCATTCCCCACTCTCTTCTACTCGTAACAGACAAGGGACGTAGAGGCACCGAATTTAATTTTCTTTCATGGCTTTAATCATTCCGGTTAAGAAATAGAAAAGAAACACAGTTAATTCTAATAATTACTAGAAATATGATTCTACTAAAATAAGAGCACAACTATAATGATCCAAAAAGATTTATAAGTAGCACCAATGATTAAAATTATCAATATTTCAAAGAAAGTTCAAATGAAATTCAAAGATAGTTACGAAACCAATATTGAAAATTCAAATGATAAGTCTGAAAATATGTATGTATAATTAGAGCATATGATAGTGTTGTTTCTTAGTTGTATTTGTATAGTTATAATTTTTAAGATTGTTATTGATTATTAATACTAATATAAATGATTATTTATTGTTTTATATTTATTTATTTTTGACATTTACAGAACTAAAAACAAGGCAAAAAAAAAGAAGCAATCAAATCAAGTTAATCAATAATTCCTTTCCTCTATTTGAAAATCTTCTTTTAATTTTTAACTTGTTGATAGTGCGTGTGACGCACGGTGGTGTCACGTTAAATAAAAAGTAAATAAAATTTAAGAATCTCACATGAACAAAAATATATAGATTGATCAGTATGCTAAATCTAACTCAATCGCGTAAAATTCTGTCTAAATTAAGACTATCAAAAAGCAAAACTTAAATAAATAATATATCTGGTAAAGTTTAGAGGTCAAAAAATGTTGAATAAAATCACAAATCAAGAGGTCTTTCTGTATTAATGTTCTTATGAAGATTGAAATTTAGTCCATTTTATTTATGATTAATTTACTTAATTTATCTTAATTGATAAAATAAATAAATGTACAATAACAAAAATAAATGAAGTAAAATTTTCAACAAAGTTTTAAAATACTTTAAGACATCCCCTAATAAAAATTAAGTTGTCTCTAAATAACCCCACCTCATAAAAATTTTCATATATATATTCTTCCTCTCCTTAGAATGAAGCAAAAAAATAACAAAGTTGAGGGACAAGACGGATAATAATATAGTTCTATTATCCATTCAATTTCTCAAAAGAAATTTTTTGAACTGGTAACTGACATTGATAACTCAACAAACGTGCAATTGCAGTCTCCATTTTCAACTTCATCTAGCAAAGTCCCTCCAAGGAAACAATTGAGGTTTTGTGATATGAAAATACTAGTCAGACTCATGGATCGACTTACTGATTTAATAAATAATGTGAAAGGTTTATTATTTAATTTTTGCACGCACTTGTTGATCGGTCTTTTAATTTCTTCATCACTTCGATGATTTATATTTTGATTTTGATTTTTGTTTGCTCTTTCTATTGATATGTTTTACAATAGAATTTATGAGTTATGGTGCTACAAAAGAAGATAAAGAGACAACGGGTCTTAGAGGTTAGCCTAATTATCTTTTTCTCCTATAACCCTTTTCTAACTTTTTAAATTTTGTTTGATTCAAACTCAAATTTTTCAATATTTATATTAATATTATATTTTATATGAGATTAATGATATTGTAAGATTTGGAAACAAAATCATACTAATGTTAGGTAATACGACACATAAAATTCAAGATATATAAATTTAATTTTAAAATTAATATTAAAATAATCCTCCTAATTTCTTGTACAAAAATATTCATGAAAGACTTTTTTAAACCTTGTTCTAATTAATTGGCATTCGATTATAATTTAAATATTTTTCATATTAATATATACTTTCATTTTTTTAACAGCGATCATGTAAAGCGTGATAAGCTTTTTAAGGCTCCTGTAGCAACAACATGTTTAGTTTTATTTTGAGTTCAAAATTATATATAATAAGAAGAAAATTTGAAATGTCAATATATAGAGATGATAAATTACAAAATATGATGCTACAAAGGTAGATATTATTCTAATTTTAGAATTTATGCTGAATTCTAATTAATTTTGTATGCTAATTTTTTTTTCTTGACTTTATATCATTCCACTAAGAAATAGAAAAGAAACGCACTCTAATAATAATAACTAGAAATATGATTTCCCTTTTTAAAAAAACTAGAGTACAATTATAATGATTCAAAAAAGATTTATAAGTAGCATTAATGATTAAAATTATCAATACTGAAAAGTCAAATAATAATCTGAAATATGATCGTATGACTAGGGCATAAGATAGTGTTGTTTCTTGGTTGTATTTGTATAGTTATTAATTTTGTAAGATTGTTATCAATTATTAGTACTAATATAAATGCTTACTTATTATTTTATGGTAAATATTTTTGACATTTACGGACTTAAAACAAGTAAAAAAAAGAAAGTAAATCAATCAAATTAATTAACTCCTCCTCCTCCTAAAGTTATCTATTTTAAGATCTTCCTTTATTTTGTAACTAGTTTAGAGTACGTGCGATATACGTGTGAAGATCTTCTTTTACTTTGTAAATATTTTAGAGTACGTGCGATGCACGTGTGTATCACGTCAATATAAAAAAAAATTAAACAATATCACATGAACAAAAAATGTATATATGACGAGTATGTGTATCTCACTCAATTGATATAAAATCATGTATAAATAAAGACTATCAAACAAGAAAATTTATCTATTAATAGGTTAGAGTTTAGAAAAAATTGAATAAAATCACAAATTAAAGAGGTTTTTTATGTTATTTTTTGTCAAAATATAATGTTAGTTATTGGGATTGAAATTTAGTCAATTCATTTATGATTTTTTAACTAATTTATCATATTTGATAAATAATTAAATGGTACAATGATAAAAAGAATTAATTAAAATTGTCAAAACCAATTCTAATACTTTAAAACACCCCAATTAATATTGATTGACTCTAAAAGGCCCCCACCCAACCTCACCTGAATAAATTTTTCCTATAGATATATATTATTCTCCTTAAAATGAAGAACAAAAAAAAAGATGGGATAACAAGGCGAAGAACCACAGAGTTTTATTAGCGGTTCAATTCCCCAAAAGAGCTTTTATGAAGAATTAATGACATTGTAACGAAAAAATTGTGCCAGTCGAGCTCCAACTTCAGATTAACTAGCAGACATCCCTCCAAGGAAACAATAGAAATTATATTAATAATAAACTAGAAATTGATTTACTTTTAAAAAAAAACGAGAATACAATTAGAAAGATTCAAAAAAGATTATAAGTAGCATTATAATTAAAATTACCAATATTGAAAAGTCAAATGAGTAGTCTGGAAATATGTTCGTATGAATAGGCTTAGCTAGTGTGTTTCTTGGTTGTAATTGTATATTTTATAATGTTTTAAGATGGTACGATATAGTAATAATATAAATGCTTAGTTATATTGTATGGAATTTTTTGGACATTACGGACTTAAAACAAGTCCTTCCAAAAAAAAGTGAAATCAATCAAATTAATCAATTTCCTCTCATCCGCAAGTTATCGATGTTAAGAATCTCTTTTATTTTGTAAATATTTTAGGAGTTTACGGCGATGCAACATGTGCGTCACGCAGTTTAAAAAAATAAAGAATATCATATGAACAAAAAAATATATAGATGACGAGATGTGTATCTCACTCAATTGATATTAAAATTACGTAATAAATAAATACTATCTAAAAGGCAAATTGATCTATTAATAGTGTAGAGTTTAGAAAAAAATTGGATAATATCACAAATAAAGAGGTTTTATGTGTTTGTAAACATATAATGTCTACGAGATTGAAATTTAGTCAATCATTATTGCTTTTTTTAAACTAAATTAATCATAATTGATAAAATAATTAGATGTACAATGATAAAAACAATAATTAAAATTGTCAAAAAAAAATTATAATACTTGAAAACACCCCCCAATTAACATTGATTTGACTCTAAATGGCCCCACCCCAACCCTACCTGATAAATTTTTCCTATATATATACTATTCTTCTTAGAATGAAGAACCAAAAAAAAGATGGAGGAACAAGGCAAAGAACAACAGGGTTCTACTATCGATTCAATTTCCCAAAAGAGCTTTTCTGAAGCAGAAACTGACATTGATAACTCAATAATTGTGCAGTCGCAGCCTCCAACTTCAGCTTCAACTAGCAGACTCCTTCAAAGGCAACAACTAGAAATATATTAATAATAACTAGAAATATGATTTTACTTTTAAAAAAAATTAGAGTACAATTATAATGATTCAAAAAAGGTATATAAGTAGCATTAATGATTAAAATTACCAATACTGGAAAAATCAAATGATAAGCTGAAAATGACGTTATGACAGGGATTAAGATAGGTTATTTTTGGTTGTATTGTATGGTATTAATTTTTTAAGATTGTCATCGATTATTAGTACTAATATAAATGCTTAGTTATTATTTTATGATAAATATTTTTTACATGACCGGAACATAAAACACGTAAAAAAAAAAAGAAGATAAATAACAACTTACTCAATCATCCTCCTCTCAAGTTATCTTTATATTAAGATCTTCTGTTATTTCTGTAAACTATTTAGAGTAATGCGATGCCGTGTGTGTCACTAATATAAAAAAAATTAAAGGAATATCCATGAACAAAAAAATATATGATATGGACGAGTATGGTATCTCACTCAAATTGGATAAAAATATGATAAATAAATACTATCAAATAAGCAATTTATCGATAATAGGTTAGAGTTTAGAAAAAATGTTGATAAAACAAACACAAATTAAAGAGGTTTTTTATGTATTTGTCCAACATATATGTTCTAAGGAGGATGAAAATTTAGTCAATTCATTTAAGGATTTTGTAAACTCATTACTCATAATGAACAAATAATTAGATGTACAATGATAAAAAAAAAATAAGTAAAATGTCAAAAAAAATTATAATACTTGAAAACACCCCCTAATTAACATTATTTGAATCTTAAATGACCCCAACCCACCCCACCAACCCAACCCTTCCTCAATAAATTTTTCCTAATATATATATGACTATTCTCCTTAGAATGAAGAATAAAAAAAAAAGATGGAGGAAACAAAGTGGAGAACAATAGGTGTTATCTAATACTCGGATTCAATTCTTAACAGATCTTTTGAAGCAGAAACGACATTGATAACTCAAACAATGTGCAGTCGCAGCTCAAACTTCAGCTCAACTAGAGACTCCCTCCAAGGCACAACTAGAAATATAATATAATAACTAGAAATATGAATTTACTGTTAAAAAAAAATAGAATACAATAAGAACGCTTCAAAAGATTTAGAAGTAGCATTAATAATTAAAATACAAAATTGAAAAGTCAAATGATAAGTCTGAAATATGTTCGTATGACTAAGGCATAAGATAGTGTTGTTTCTTGGTTGTAATTGTATATTTATAATTTTTTAAGATTGTTATCGATTATTAGTACTAATATAAATGCTTAGTTATTATTTTATGTTTATTTTTTTTGACATTTACGGACTTAAAACAAGTAAAAAAAAAAAAAGGTAAATCAATCAAATTAATCAACTACTCCTCCTCCTCAAGTTATCTATGTTAAATCTTCTTTTATTTGTAAACTAGTTTAGCCTTACGTGCATGAACGGTGTGTCACTGTCAATATAAAAAAACAAACATATCACGGAACAAAAAAAATATATATATGACGAGTAGTATATCTAATCAATTGAAGAAAATTATGTATAAATACTACTATCAAAAAGGCAATTTATCTATTAATAGTTACGAGTTTAGAAAAAAAAGGATAAGATCACAAATTAAAGAGGTTTTTATGTATTTGTCAAACATATAATGCTCTAATGAGGATTGAAATTTAGTCAATTTCATTTATGATTTTTTAAACTAAATTTATCATAATTGATAAAATAATTAGATGTACAATGATAAAAAAAATAATTAAAACTGTAAAAAAAAAAATTATAATACTTGAAAACACCTCCCTAATTAACATTGATTTGACTCTAAATGGCCCCACACAAACCCTTACCTAATAAATTTCCTATATAATAAAAGTCTCCTTAGAAGGAAGAACCAAAAAAACGATGGAGGAACAAGGCGGAGAACAACAGGTTATACTATCGATATCAATTCCCCAAAAATAGCTTTTATTAAAGCAGAAACTGACAATTGAAACTCAAACAATTGGCAGTAGCAGCCTTCCCCCCCCCCTCCCCCCACCATTCAAACGTCAACTTCAAATCGACAGGGAATCACTCAAAGGACACAAACTAGAAATTATTAAGAATAACTAGAAATATGATTTACTTTTAAATAAAAATAGAGTTAACAATTATAATGATTCAAAAAGATTATACTGTAGCATGAACGATTAATCAACAAAAAATATTTTTTTACATTTACGGACATAAAAGAAGTAAAAAAAAAGAAGATAAATCAAATCAAATTAATCAATTCCTCACTCCGCCCTCAAGTATCTATGTTAAGATCTTCTTTTATTTCTTGTAATATTTTAGATTACGTGGATGCACGGTGGTCACGTCAAAATAAAAAATTTAAAGATATCACATGAACAAATATATATATAGATGACGAGTTGTGTTATCCACTCAATTGTTCTAAAATATGTATAAATAATATACTACAAAAGGCAAATATCATTAATAGTTTAGAGTTTAGAAAAAATTGGATAACATCACAAATTAAAGAGGTTTTTATGTATTTTGTCAAACATATAATGTTCTAATGAGGATTGAAATTTAGTCAATTTCATTTATGATTTTTTAAACTAAATTTATCATAATTGATAAAATAATTAGATGTACAATGATAAAAAAATAATTAAAATTGTCAAAAAAAAATTATCATCACTTGAAAACACACCACCAACAGTAAAACATTGATTTCGACTTAAATGATCACACCCCAACCCTACCTAATAAATTTTTCCTATATATATACTATTCTCCATAGAATGAAGAACCAAAAAAAAGATGGAGGAACAAGGCGGAGAACAACAGGGTTCTACTATCGATTCAATTCTCAAAAGAGCTTTTATGAAGCAGAAACTGACATTGATAACTCAACAATTGTGCAGTCGCAGCCTCCAACTTCAGCTTCAACTAGCAGACTCCCTCAAAGGCAACAACTAGAAATATATTAATAATAACTAGAAATATGATTTTTACTTTAAAAAAAAATTACGAGTACAAGGTATAATGATTCAAAAAAGATTATAAAGCAGATAATGATTAAAAATTACCAATACTGGTTTAAGATAGTGTATTTCTTGGTGATTGTATAGTTATTAATTTTTCTGTAAGATTGTCGTCGATATAGTTACAATATAAATGCTTAGTTATTAGTTTATGTAAATGTTTTTGACAATTAAGGACTTAAAACAATGTAAAAAAAAAAGGTAATCAATCCCCAATTATCAAATTCCGACTCCTCTCAAGTTACTATGTGAAGATCGTCTTTTTATTTGTAATATTTTCGGCGTAGTGCGTGGCACATGTGGTATACACGTCATATAAAAAAAATTAAGAATATCCATGACAAAAAATATGTATATGAGAACAATGGTATACCGCACTAATTGATGTGAAAATTATGTATTAAAATAAAATTTTTTTTTTTTTTTTCTATCAAAAAGGCAAATTTATCTTATTAATAGTTTAGAGTGAAAAAAATTGGATAACCTCATAAAATTAAAGAGGTTTTATGATTTGTCTAACATAATGTTCTAATGAGGACGAAATTAGTCAATTCATATATGATTTTTTTTAAACTAAATTTATCATAATTTGATTAAAATAATTAGTGTACAATGATAAAAAAATAATTAAAAATTGTCAAAAAAAAATATAATCCGTGAAAAACATTCCCTAATTAACAGTGATTGACCCATTTAGAGACCCACACCCCAACTCTACCTAATAAATTTTCTATATATATTAATATCTCCTTAGAATGAAGAACCAAAAAAAGTGGAGGAAAAAGGAGGAGAACACACAGGGTCACCTTTATCGATTCAATTTTCCAAAAGATCTTTTCTGAAGCAGAAACTGATTTGATAACTCAAAAATGTGGCAGTCGCAGCTCAACTTTTGCTTAAACTAGCAGACTCCTCAAGGCAACAACTAGAAATATATTAATAATAACTAGAAATATAATTTTACTTTTTTAAAAAATTAGAGTACCATTATAATGATTCAAAAAAGATTTATAAGTAGCATTAATGATTAAAATTACCAATACTGGAAAAATCAAATGATAAGTCTGAAATATGATCGTATGACTAGGGCTTAAGATTGTGTTAGTTCTGGATTATTGCCTATCAGTTATTAATTGTTAAGATGGTCATCGACTATTAGTGCTAATATTAAATGCCCTTAGTTATTATTTTATGGTAAATGTTTTTTGACATTTACGGACTTAAAATAAGTAAAAAAAAAGGTAAATCAATCAAATTAATCAATTCCTCCTCCTCCTCAAGTTATCTATGTTAAGATCTTCTTTTATTTTGTAAATATTTTAGAGTACGTGCGATGCACGTGTGTGTCACGTCAATATAAAAAAAATTAAAGAATATCACATGAACAAAAAATATATATATGACGAGTATGTGTATCTCACTCAATTGATATAAAATTGTGTATAAATAAATACTATCAAATAAGCAAATTTATCTATTAACAGTTTAGAGTTTAGAAAAAATTGGATAACATCACAAATTAAATAGGTTTTTACGTATTTTGTCAAACATATAATGTTCTAATGAGGATTGAAATTTAGTCAATTTCATATATGATTTATTAAACTAAATTTATCATAATTGAAAAAATAATTAGATGTACAATGATAAAAAAAAATTAAATAAAATTGTCAAAATAAATTATAATACATGAAAACACCTCCTTAATTAACATTGATTTGACTCTACATGACCCCACCCCAACCCTACCTAATAAATTTATATATATATACTATTCTCCTTAGACTGAAGAACCAAAAAAAAATGGAGAACAAGGCGGAGAACAACAGGGTTCTACTATCGAATTCACATTCCCAAAAGAGCTTTTGAAGCAAAACTAACTTGATAAACTCAACAAAATTTGTGCAGTCGCGCCTCCAACTTCAGCTTCACGAGTAGATTCCCTCAAGGCAACAACTAGAAATATATTAATAATAACTAGAAATATGATTTTACTTTTAAAAAAAATTAGAGTACAATTATAATGATTCAAAAAAGAATTATAAGTAGCATTAATGATTAAAAATTACACTACTGAAAAAATAGATGATAAGTCTGAAATATGATCGTATGCTAGGGGTTAAGATAGTGTTATACTTCTGGGTGTATTGTATGGTATTATTTGTAAGATTGTCATCGATTTTTGTACTAATATCATGCTTAGTATTATTTATGATAAAAGGGTTTGTTGACATACGAACTTAAACTAGTAAACAAAACAAGGGTAAATCAATCAATAATCAATGCCTTCTCCTCCTCAAGTTATCTAGTTAGACTTCTTTATTTTCGTAAATTATTTTAGGATAGTGCGATGCACGAGGTGTGTCAACGTCAATATAAAAAAAATTAAAGAATCACAGAAACAAAGTATATATGAAGAGTATGTGTATGCACTATAATGATATAAAAATTATGTATAAATAAAAATATAAAAAGGCACAAAATATTTTTTAATAGTTTAGAGTTGAGAAAAAATGGGATAACATCACAAATCAAAGAGGGTCTTATGTATTTTGTCAAACATATAATGTTCTAATGAGGATTGAAATTTAGTCAATTTCATTTATGATTTTTTAAACTAAATTTATCATAATTGATAAAATAATTAGATGTACAATGATAAAAAAAATAATTAAAATTGTCAAAAAAAAATTATAATACTTGAAAACACCCCCCTAATTAACATTGATTTGACTCTAAATGACCCCACCCCAACCCTACCTAATAAATTTTTCCTATATATATACTATTCTCCTTAGAATGAAGAACCAAAAAAAAGATGGAGGAACAAGGCGGAGAACAATAGGGTTCTAGTATCGATTCAATTCCCAAAAGATCTTTCTGAAGCAGAAACTGACATTGATAACTCAACAATTGTGCAGTCGCAGCCTCCAACTTCAGCTTCAACTAGCATACTCCCTCCAAGGCAACAACTAGAAATATATTAATAATAACTAGAAATATGATTTTACTTTTAAAAAAAACTAGAATACAATAAGAACGATTCAAAAAAGATTTATAAGTAGCATTAATAATTAAAATTACCAATATTGAAAAGTCAAATGATAAGTCTGAAATATGTTCGTATGACTAGGGCATTAAGATAGTGTTGTTTCTTGGTTGTAATTGTATATTTATAATTTTTTAAGATTGTTATCGATTATTAGTACTAATATAAACGCTTAGTTATTATTTTATGGTAAAAAAAATTTTACATTTACGGACTTAAAACAAGTAAAAAAAAAAAGGTAAATCAATCAAATTAATCAATTCCTCCTCCTCCTCAAGTTATCTATGTTAAGATCTTCTTTTATTTTGTAAATATTTTAGATTACGTGCGATGCACGTGTGTGTCACGTCAATATAAAAAAAATTTAAAGAATATCATATGAACAAAATATATATATATATAGACGAGTATGTGTATCTCACTAAATTGATATAGAATTATGTATAAATAAATACTACCAAAAAGGCAAATATATCTATTAATAGTTTAGAGTTTAGAAAAAATTGGATAACATCATAAAATTTAAAGAGGTTTTTATGTATTTTGTCAAACATTATAATGTTCTAATGAGGATTGAAATTTAGTCAATTTTCATTTATGATTTGTAAAAAATGTACAGAATTGATATAAAATAATTAGAGTTACAATGATAAAAAATAATTAAAATTGTCAAAAAAAATATTATAATACTTGAAAACACCCCCATAATTAACATTGATTTGACTCTTAATGATCCCACCCCAACCCTACCTAATAAATTTTTCCTATATATATACTATTCTCCTTAGAATGAAGAACCAAAAAAAAGATGGAGGAACAAGGCGGAGAAAAACAGGGTTCTACTATCGATTCAATTCCCCAAAATAGCTTTTATGAAGCAGAAATTGACATTGATAACTCAACAATTGTGCAGTCGCAGCCTCCAACTTCAGCTTCAACTAGCAGACTACCTCAAAGGCAACAACTAGAAATATATTAATAATAACTAGAAATATGATTTTACTTTTAAAAAAAATTAGACTATGATTATAATGATTCAAAAAAGATTTATAAGTAGCATTAATGATTAAAAGTACCAATATGGAAAATCAAAAATGTAAGTCTGAATATCATCGTATGACTGAGAGGCTTAAGATGTGTTTATTTCTTGGTTGTAATTGTATAGTTATTAATTTTTTAAGATTGTCATCGTTTATTAGTACTAATATAAATGCTTGTTATTATTTTAGGGGTAAATGTTTTTTGACATTTACGGACTTAAAACAGGTAAAAAAAAAAGGTAAATCAATCAAATTAATCAATTCCTCCTCCTCCTCAAGTTATCTATGTGAAGATCTTCTTTTATTTTGTAAATATTTTAGAGTACGTGCGTTGCACGTGTGTGTCACGTCAATATAAAAAAATTAAAGAATATCACATGAACAAAAAATATATATATGACGAATATGTGTATCTCACTCAATTGATATAAAATTATGTATAAATAAATACTATCAAAAAGGCAAATTTATCTATTAATAGTTTAGAGTTTAGAAAAAATTGGACAACATCATAAAATTAAAGAGGTTTTTATGTATTTTGTCTAACATATAATGTTCTACTGAGGATTGAAATTTAGTCAATTTCATATATGATTTTTTAAACTAAATTTATCATAATTGATAAAATAATTAGATGTACAATGATAAAAAAATTAAATAAAATTGTCAAAAAAAATTATAATACTTGAAAACACCTCCTTAATTAACATTGATTTGACTCTAAATGACCCCACCCCAACCCTACCTTATAAATTTTTCCTATATATATACTATTCTCCTTAGAATGAAGAACCAAAAAAAAAGATGGAGGAAAAGGGCGGAGAACAACAGGGTTCTACTATCGATTCAATTTTCCAAAAGAGCTTTTCTGAAGCAGAAACTGACATTGATAACTCAACAATTGTGCAGTCGCAGCCTCCAACTTCAGCTTCAACTAGCAGACTCCCTCAAAGGCAACAACTAGAAATATATTAATAATAACTAGAAATATGATTTTACTTTTAAAAAAAAATAGAGTACAATTATAATGATTCATAAAAGAATTATAAGTAGCATTAATGATTAAAATTACCAATACTGAAAAAATCAAATGATAAGTCTGAAATATGATCGTATGACTAGGGCTTAAGATAGTGTTATTTCTTGGTTGTATTTGTATAGTTATTAATTTTTTAAATGTTTTTTGACATTTACGCACTTAAAACAAGTAAAAAAAAAAGGTAAATCAATCAAATTAATCAATTCCTCCTCCTCCTAAAGTTATCTATGTTAAGATCTTCTTTTATTTTGTAAATATTTTAGAGTACGTGCGATGCACATGTGTGTCACGTCAATATAAAAAAATTAAAGAATATCACATGAACAAAAAATATATATATGACGAGTATGTGTATCTCACTCAATTGATATAAAATTATGTATAAATAAATAATATCAAATAAAGCCACAACTTATCCATTAACAGTTGAGGAGTTAAGAAAAAATTGGAAACAGCACAAATTAAAGAGTTTTTAGTGTATTTGGTCAAAATATATGTTCTAAAACGGACTGAACATTTAGTCAATTATTATGATTTTTTTAAACAAATTTATGTCATAATTGATAAAATAATAGATGTAAATGATAAAAAAAATAATTAAAATTGTCAAAAAAAAATTATAATACTTGAATACACACCCCCCTATATTAACATTGATTTGACTTTAAATGGCCCCACCCCACCCATACTGAATAAATTTTCCGAATATATATACTATTCTCCTTAGAATGAAGAACCAAAAAAAAGATGGAGGAACAAGGTGGAGAACAATAGGGTTCTAGTATCGATTCAATTTCCAAAAGATCTTTTCTGAAGCAGAAACTGACATTGATAACTCAACAATTGTGCAGTCGCAGCCTCCAACTTTAGCTTCAACTAGCAGACTCCCTTCAAGGCAACAACTAGCATATTATTAATAATACCTAGAAATATGATTACTTTTAAAAAAAACTAGAATACACATTAGAATGATAAAAAAAGATTTATAAGAGCATTAATATTAACTTACAATATGAAAAGTCAAATAGAAGTCTGAAATAGGTTAGATGACTAGGGGCTAACATAGTGTTGTTTCTTGGTTTGTAATTGTATATTTATAATTTTTTAAGATTGTTATCGATTATTAGTACTAATATAAATGCTTAGTTATTATTTTATGGTAAATTTTTTTTGACATTTACGGACTTAAAACATGTAAAAAAAAAAAAGATAAATCAATCAAATTAATCAATTCCTCCTCCTCCTCAAGTTATTTATGTTAAGATCTTCTTTTGTTTTGTAAATATTTTATACTACGTGCGATGCACGTGTGTGTCACGTCAATATAAAAAATAAAAAATATCAATGAACAAAAAATATCTTATATGAGCGTATGTGTATCTCCACGCATTGATATAAAATTATTGGTAAATAAAGACTATTAAATAAGCAAATTTAAATAAATATTTAAATCTATTAATAGTTTAGATTCAAGAAAATTGAATAAACTCACAATTGAAGAGTTCTTTATGTATTAATATTCTGATGAGGATGAAAATTTAATCTTTATGTTCAATTAATTAATGTGATCCGAATGATAAATAAATAAATAGACAAGTAACAAAATAAATTGAAGTAAATTGTCAACAAAATTTTACAATACTTTAAGACATACCTAATAAAAATTAAAGTTGGCTATAATAACCAAATCATAAAAAAACTTTGTATATATTCTTCCTCTCCCTAGACGGAAAGAAAAAAAATAACAAAGCTTCAGGGACCAAGACAGATAATTAACATAGTTCTATATCGATCAATTCCTCAAAAGCATTTTTAGGAAGTGGTAAGTGAACATATAAACCAACAAGAGGTCAATTGCACTCTCCTTTCAAAATTCTCTAGCAAAGTTCAGCAGTAAAGAAGGACTGACTCTTTGGAACAAAAGTCCAGATTCCTTTCAAAATTTATATGACATTATATACTATGATTCAAAAGATAAAAGGGGTAATGTTTCTTATCTAGTAAAAAATTCAAATTATTTAATTTAGCATAATGATTTGTCAAGTTGGTGTGTCGTCATAATTTTTTCATTTTCATTATTTTTTATATATACTGCTTTGAACTATTATTCTCTCGAGTTGAGACTCTATCGAAAACGACTTCTCTATTTGGATAGAAACAAAATCTATGTAAACTTTCTCTAGTTCCAACTTTATGAAATTATAGTGGATATGTTGTTGTTATTGTTCAAGGAGTTCATTAATCGCATCAAAAGTCATCTTCTCTATTAATTTTATCACAACTATAATATAAAACTCAGAATTTTAAAAGACGAATATCTTTGAAGAATATAATGAAATAATGTGTAAAGATTACATTCAGGAAAAAGAGAAGTAAGATGACATTGAAAAAGGTTGGTTGATAGTCTTCGGGATCTGTAATTTACTACAAATTGAGTTTGTGAAAAAAAAAGTGTGAATGTGAAGTAAAAGACAAAATAAATTTATTAAAATCTTATTATTTTTGCCAAATAACTAATTATTTTTTGTCTGAAAAGAAAAGCTCAATCAAAATTTATTATAAATTTTACCCAAAAAAAAATCAAAAAGTTATTGAAGTTTAAAAAGTAAAATAAAATTTGAATAATATCACATGAACGAAAAAAATAAATGTAAAGAGTATGTTTAGCTCACTCAATTGTGATAAAATCATGTATAAATAAAGACAATCAAATAAGCAAATTTATCTATTAATAGATTAGAGTTCAGAAAAAAAATAATAAATCCAAATTAACAGAGGTTTTTACGTTTTTGTCAACTGTAATGTTTTCTCAATGTGGATTGAAATTTAGTCACTTTCCATTTAATGATTTTTTAAACTAAATTATCATAATTGATAAAATGAATTAATGTAAAACATTTAACAATAAAACTAATTAAATTGGTCAAGAAACCAAATTAGAATACTTTTAAAAACACCCCCCTAATTAACATTGATTTGACCTTAACATGGCCCCACTCCCAACCTCCAAATAAATTTTTCCTATATATATATAATATCTTAATTTCTCCTTGGAATGAAGAAACAAAAACCAAAACTGGGGAACAAGGCAGAGAACAACAGATTTCTACTATCGATTCATTTCCCCAAAGAGTTTTTTTCTGAAGCAGAAAACTGAACATTGATAACTCAACAATTGTGAGTCGCAACCTCCCAAATTCAGCTTTAACTAAGCAAGACTCCCTCCAAGGTAACGACTAGACATATATTAAATAATAACTTTCAGAATATGAAATTGTGTTTTACTTTGTAACAAACATAGAGTACCAATTATCATGATTCAAAAAAAGCATTTTATAGTGAGCAAACTATGATTACAAAATTACCAATACTGGAAAAATCAAAATGAATAATTCTGAATATGATCGTCTGGAACAGGGCTTAGATAGTGTTGTTTTCATTCATGGTTTTTGTAATTTGTTAGTTTATTATTTTTTTAAGATTGTCATCGATTAGTTAGTCCTAATATAAATGCTTATTATTATTTTCTGTAATGTTTTTTTTACATTTACAGACTTAAAACAAGTCAAAAAAAAAGGTAAAATCAATCATCCGATTAATTAATTGCCTCCCTCTCCTCAAGTTTTATCTATTTAAGCATCTTCTTGTTTATTTATGGTCATATTTTAGAGTACGTCATTGCACGTGTTTGTGGTCACGTCAATATAAAAAAATTAAAGAAATATCACCATGAAACAAATAATATATATATATGACGCGTATGTGTAATCTTCACTCATTGAGTAAAAAATCATGTATAAATAAAGACTATCACTAAGCAATTTTAAATAAATAGTTAAATCTTACTATATTTTAAGAGTTTCCAAAAACAATTGAATAAAATTCACAAATTTAAAAGAGGCTATTTATGTCCTTTAATATCTGTTTGAGGATTGAAAATTTAGTCATTTAATCTTAATTACTTTAATTTATTCTAAGTGATAAAATAAATCAATTGTTTACTACCAAAATAAATTAAGTAACAATGGCGCAACAAAATTTTTAAAATACTATAAGACATCCCTAAGTAACATTAAGTTGTCCTCTTAAATTAAAACCCACCTCATAAAATTGTTTCCTAAGATATTATTTTTTCTCTCCCTATAATGATGAAAAAAAATAACAAGCTGATGGAACAATACGAATAATACTGTCTATGATCGATTCAATTCCTTAAAATAATTTTTTCTGAAGTGGTCATTGACATTACTAACTCAACAAGGCGTGGTAATTGGCAGTTCAATCTTCTGCTTTTATCCCCAACAAAGCAAAAATTGAATTTCTTGGATTTGAAAGATCTAGCCAGATTTTCATGGGCCGTCATATTAAAGTATAGTAAGAATTCATTTTGCTCATTTTAATAATAATAATGTAAAAGTTGTAAATTTCTATATGCACAACTTGCTTCGATCTTTTAATTTCTTTTATCAACTTAGATGATTTTGTTTTTCATTTTTTCATTTTTTATTTGCACTTTATAGTGATATTTTTTTTTCAATTGAAATTTTCTGAGTTTAACGAGGCGACAAGAAATAAAGAGAAGGGCCGTAGATGTCCACCCTATTATTATTTTTTCCTCCATAACCCCTTTTTCTAACTTTTTTAGGTTTTGATTTGATTCGAACTTCAAGTTTTTTCTATTTTTTCAGATTTATATTTTTAATATGGGAAATAAAGTATACTGAAAATTATTTGGAACAAAATTATTCCTAATATTAGGTAATCCGTCAAACAAATTTTCAAGAATATATAAATTAATAGTGAAAAATATTTATTGTTTCAAAATATTCCTGAAAGATTTTTTACATCTTACTCTAAAAATGTCATTCATTTGTTTTAATTTAATATTTTTCACCACTAATTTTGTATATATTATAGAGCGTTTAATAACATACTGATCAGGCTTTTTTTTTAAGCTTTTGGGCAGCACAACATGTCCTGTATTTATGAGTTTCAAACGAATATTATCGTAAAGACGAACTTTGAAATGTCCAATAGTTATAAGATTAATAAATTTACAAAAATCTAACACTTCAAGGTTAGATATTTTTTCTAATTTAGAATTTTTATGGTGACTTCTAAATTATTTTTGTATGCTTAATTTTTTCTCTTTGATGGCTTTAATATCAATTCCGGTTAAGAAATAGAAAACAGAAACCACCACCTAAGATTATATTAATAGAAATGAATGAATCTACTAAAAAAAAATAAGAGCAACAACTAATAATGATCCAAAAAAGATTTATGAGTTAGCACAATGATTACACTATCAATATTTACAATTCAAATGAATCATTCCGAAATCAATATTGAAAATTTCAAATGATAATTCGGAAAATATATACGTATGAACCTAGAGAATATATAGTGGTTTGTTTCTTGGGTTTGTTATTTTGTATATTTTATAAACAAACACAACACAATTTTTTTTTTAAGATTTTGTTATCGAATTATTAGTTTTCCTAATATAATGATTATTTACTGTTTTTTGTTAACAACAATGTTTACCGACTTAAAAAACATAAAAAAAATCAATCAAATCAGCTAAGCAATAACTCCTCCTCAAGTTATCTATTTTAAAATAAATTTTTATTTTATTTATTACTAGTTTAGTACGTGCGTCACGTGCCGTGTTCACATGATAGAAAAAGTCAAATCAAACGTTTAAAATTTCATCATGAAACCAAAAACATATATGTGACGAGTATAGCCATATCTCACTCAATTGCTGTGTAACAGTCATATATAAATAAAGGCTAATCAAATAAGCCAAAATTTAAATAAATAAGTTATAATCTATTGATAATTTTGAGTTCAAAAGGTTGAATAAAATTTACAATTTAAAAAGCGGTCCTTATGTAATAATCTTCTGTGATGAATGAAAATTTAGTCCAATTTTATTTTATTTACTTTATTAACTTTACTTTATCCTAATAAATAGATAAATGGGATTTATGACAAAAAAAGAGTAAAATTTGGTCAACAAAATTTATAATCCTTCAAAAAACCCCTTACTAAAACAATGAGTGCATACTAAATGAACCCCCTAATCCCTCTTCACCCTTTTCTATTATTTTTTTTAATGTTTTAATTTGACTTCAAACTCAATTTTTTTTCTATATTTAACACTTAAAATAGTAATTTTATATGAGAATGAAAAATGATATTGTAAACGATTTTAAAAAACATTTATACTATGTCAAGGTAAATACTCACACAAAATTCGAGATTATAATTAATTTTAAAATGAAATATTGATATAAATCCGCCTAATTTCTTATACAAAAATTATTCCATAAAAGAATTTTTTTTTACAAATTAACTCCTAATGAATTGCTTCATTATTCAATTTTAAATAATTTTGCACCATTAATTATCTATAAATTATAGTGTTCCAAGTAACCTCTTGGATTAGCTTTTTTAAGCCTCTTGTACCATCAACATGGTTTTTTGAGTCTTTTTATGAATTTAAATAATATATAGTAAGAAAAAAATTTAAAATGGTCAATATTGTAAAGATTGATAATGTCCGAAATCTGGTACTTTTCCCCCAAAGGTTATATTTTTCTAATGTATCCTCATAGGTGTGGTCTGCACACCACTGAGCGACAAGAACGAACGGGTTTTCTCGGAGCTACACCCCGGTTTTCCCAAACCCAGGGGTGATTTTTCGGACGAACAATAAATGTAAGAAGGAAATGTCGGCTTAAAAAAAAGAATTAGGAAAGCAAGGGGTGAGGACTCATTATGGAAGAATGAGCGGCGGCATGATAGAGGGGGGGGGGTAGACTCATGAAGTAGTAGTAAAGAGATGGGTGAGAATAACGGGTATGAAATAGTGGGGGGAGAATAAAGAAAGGGAATAGATGGGGGCGTGCTAGGGAGATGAAATCGCGAAGTAAAGAGTAGGTGATGAGGCGGAGTAAAACAAGAGTAGTAAGGGGGATGAAGTGAAGGGGGGCGAAAGGAGAAAATGAGGATTAAAAGAGCGGGGAGGAAAGGAGGGGAAGGAGGAGGACGAGAAAGGCCGAGGGGAAAGACAACTGAGTGCAAAGTGAGGAGGATGAAAGAGTGTGCATGGAAGATTAAGGAGGAAGAAGAGGAAGACTAAAGGGGTGATTGAGATGACAGGAAGGTGGGGACAATGATAAAAAGTAGGTGTAGGGGAGGAACAAGCAGATCAGCTGGGCGGGCCGGCCACGGGCATTGCAAGTGAGGAAAGATGAGGCCAGTGAAGAGGGGGTGGGAGAGAAGAACTGGCGAGTAATGTGGGAAGGGTGTACAAAAGTAACGGGGAGAGGTCGGGAGACTAAACAGGGAGTATAGCCGATAAGAGAAACGTGGGGGGCGGGTCGTGGAACTTAAGAGGTGACGAAGGAAGGGGGAGTGGTGGAGAATTAGGAGGGAGCGTGATAGTGGAGAAGGGGGGTATTAAATACAGGGTAAAAGGAAAGAGGAAAGGGGAGAGCATGGAATATATGTAAGGAGGGCGAGGGAGGATACCTAAAAGTAGAGGAGAAGGAGTAAAGGTTGGAAAGGAGAAAAGGGGGGTTGGAAGGGAAAATGAGTGCGCTTATTGGAAAACGATGAGATGAAAAAAGGGGGAAGTAGGACCGACGCGCTGGGGGGCAAGAGAGGAAGGGGAAAATGGTATTGGAGTTATAACCGAAGACGGAAGGGGGAGCCAATGGTGAGGGAGGGGGGTGAAATAGGTGATTTGGGAAGGTGAAACGGATTTGTCATGTGTTTAGGAAGGAAAGAAAAAGGATAGGAAAAGCAAAGAAGGGGGAGGAGTAGTCGCGGCTTGGGAGAGAACAGAGTGTTAAAGAATGGAGTGTATGAAGGGTAAGGATAGGGGTCTGGGGAGCAGACTAAAAGAGGGGGCGTGTGCAAAAAGTGCAAGAAGATGGGAAGACAAGAGGAGTTGTGGGTCAAAGACGAATGTTTCGGTGAATGTTGGGATAGAGCCAAGGTCGAAAGATTTCGTTGAAGTGGAAAAGGGGGTATATAGTTGGGAATAAAGAAGGGTGAAAACGATTAAAATAGTGGTGGATGTAAAGATGAATAAGAGAAGGAGAGGGAAAGTTGATTGTGACGGGGACGAGCACACCCAAAGAGAGAGAAAGTCAGGAAGTAGGGAGGAATACATAGTGGAATGACCTGGTAGAGGACTTGGAAGAGTTGTATACAGGACGCCAAAAATATAGGTAACGAGGTGAAGTCACCGAGGACAGAAGGGGGCGAATAAAAGAAATCGGGCGTGGTGGCGAGGGTGAGAATCGGGATGTGGAGATGGCGATACGAAGGCGTTGGGGCAAAGAGAGACTAACATGAAGGGAAAGGAGGTAGAGTAAGGTAATTAAAGGTAAGGATAGAAGCGGGTTGGTTGAAAAGTAAATGAAAAGGGGATGATAAGATCGGGGGTATAAGAAGGAAGAGGTGAAGCCAGAAATGGGGGATTGGGAGTGTAAGCGATAGGGGAGGGTGTGATCTAGAATAGAGAAGAAGCAAAAAGGAGAAGAAAAAGGTGCACAAGTGCGGGGGAGGGGAGGCGAAGATGCACGGAAGAATGAAAAGGCAAGATGGGTAGGGATTAGATAGGGGGGGAAGAAAATGCGATGACGAGGGGGGAGGAAGGAAGATAGGAGCAGTAACGACGATTGGGAAAGGCCGGAGGATAAGCTTGGGGCGGGGGCAGGAGGAGATGGTGTAGAAACCGTAGGGGGCGGGGGGGAGATGGATGAATTATTGAGAAAAGAGGGGGAGGGCAACGGAGTAGGGAAAAAAGTATAGAAGGGGCAAAGGGGATTATTGAGAGTACGGGAGGTGACGGACTAAGTCTAATGCAGTAGAAAAATAGGGTAGGAAGTACCTAAACGAATGATGAAGGGGCCAGACGTGAGGATCGCAAAGTGTGAAGGGGGAGCGAAGTAGGCAAAAGGTGTTGGGGGGGCTTAGAACTAACAAGAAGATGGGCGATATCGAAGGAGAAAGAAGTGGGAAGGGGCTGGTAAG
This sequence comes from Solanum habrochaites, assembly GCA_027704765.1. Taxonomy (NCBI): domain Eukaryota; kingdom Viridiplantae; phylum Streptophyta; class Magnoliopsida; order Solanales; family Solanaceae; genus Solanum; species Solanum habrochaites. The sequence goes on from JAKWJA010000288.1 coordinate 21,919, forward strand.
GAGAAGAAAGTATGTGATGAACTGGAAAAAGAGAATAAGGGATGAGAGACGAGCACAAAGGATTGTAAGCGGGTAAGGTATTATCGGAAGCGTGGCTAGGGGAAGACCGGAGGGATGAGCCTGTAAAAGATGCGGAGGCATGAGCGTGGGGGGGCATGTGGGGTGTGAGAGGAGGGTGGAGGAAGGCAAAATACCAGAACTGCGAGCGAGTAAAAAATGGGTGCAGTAGTAAGGGAGCAGGTAGGGAAAATGGGTAGACCAGTAAGGGAACGAAGGCGAGCTACAGTGCTAAGGGGGGTGAAAAGGGAGGGAAAAAAATGAATAGAGAATCAAACCGGGATAAGGAAAACGAGCATGAGAGCATTGAAGTAGGACATAGTGAAACAAGAGAAGGAACGGCGGGAGTGGTCATGGGGGGCAAAGGAAGGTAGGAAGTAGGCAGATGAGGATAAGACTGGTAGAAGGGGGGGCGAGGGGGCGGTTGGAGAAAAGTGGGGGGAGGAGGGGGAGCAGGGGGGAGAGATGGAGGGCAGTGGGTGAGAGGAGAAAATGATTACGGGGGGTAGAGAGAGATGGAGTGCGGTTATAGAAACAAGATAATGTGAAGGGGTAAATCAGATGAACGCAACCGAGATGGGAGTAAGAGAAGAGTACTAGGGAGGGGTGTGTATAGTCGCGTAATAAAAGAAGAAGTATGAGGGATAGGAGGATTGGCAAACGTCAAGTAAAAGGGGGAGAGGGGAGGTCGAGAAAGTATTGTAAGACGGAAGAGTAGAATTGGACGAAAGGGAGGAACAAACTTAACGGGGCAGAAGAGGGGACGAGACAGGGGGATGAGGGAGGTGGGCGTAGAGAGTAGAATGAAGAGGGATAGAACAATTGGGCGGAAGTAGAGTAAGGAGAGGATAAGAGTGGAAGAGAACGGGGAGGTGAAACAACGTAATCGCAATAACCGGAAGAAATGGGAAGAGGGGAGAAAGGGGAGGGAGGGCAGGAAAGAGAAGAGCGCATATGGTGGAGGAACGAGTATAAGGGACGGGGACGAGGTAGGGAAGGATAAGCGAGAGAGTTAGCAGAAAGATGCATTTGAAAAAAGGGAAGTGTGACGGTAAAAACCACGCGAGTGCGGTTCGAGATGTGTGAAGAAGAAGAGGTGTTAACGGACCGGAGTAGGGAAGGGAAGTGATAAGAATCCGAGAGGAGAAGACGGGGGAGATACGAGTGAAGGGGAAAGATGATGACGGAGGTTCAACAGGAGGTGCGTGGGAGGGGAAAGTAAGTGTAGGGCAGAGGGTTAGAGGGAGGAAGAGATGTAGGAGATACAGAGGATAAGTACGGGGGGTGAAGAAGGAAAGGCAAGGAGAAGGTGACAGAAACGGGATGAACTCAGTGGCTCGTGAGTGTAAGAAGTGAACGGCAGGATAAGTGGGGAACAGAGATGAGTGAGTGCATGGGAGGCGCGGGATAAATAGGAGGACGGGGTGGAAGGGTAAAGTAGAGGTGTCAGGTAAGAGTATACCAGGGGCGAGAAGATATTTTTTTTCTGTATGAGCATTCGGTAACTATGTTTCAGTCCATGACAAAAAAAGTGGAAAGGTCATAACTACTGAGAGTTCCCCCCTAATCTTACAGTAGATCATCTGAGGGTTCATCGTTGGTTTTCCACTTCTTGTTGCTTACCGCAAGGCGCCCTTCTTTCCGAAAAGCTCCGCAGGACCATCTACCGCTAAATCTTCGATCAGAGGGATTTATTGCCACAAAAGGTCGAGGTGGCAGGCTCTCGAAGGAGAGCCCATGAACATCAATTGTAAAGCTCTAACCCATTAGATCATTAATTGGCACCTATTCCAAAAAAATAAAGAGCCAATACTTTAAATTTATGTAACTTCTAATTAATTTTTGTATGCATTAATGTTTTCTTTCATGGTTTATATCATTCCGATTAGGAATAGAAAAAAACGCAAGCTAAGTTTACTAATTATATAAAACTTTGAATTTACTAAAAGAAACAAGAGCACAATTATAATGATCCCAAAAAGATTTTTTAATAGCTCACCGATTAAAAACTATCCATTTGAACAAGTCAAATGAATAAGGGTCTGAAAATATGTAATGTATTACTTATAGCAATATGAAGTATTTGTTTCTTGTTTTTATTTGGTATTCTTATGAAAGTTTTTTAAATTGTTATCTATTATTAGTTATATTAAATGAACTATTATTGTTTTTAATGGTGAATGTTTTTTGATATTTACGTTAACAATAACTCCTCCTCCTCAAGTTATCTATTTGGAAAAATTTCTTATATTATTTTTAACAAATTTAGAGTATGTGGCGATGCCCGTGTGTCCACATAAAAATAAAAGTACAAAATAAAATTAAGGATACCCTGAACAAAAAAAATATATGTGAAACTAGTATATGTTCTTACTCATTACGATTAAAATCATGCATAAATAAGACCATCAAATAAACAAATTTGAATTAATTTTTTAATCTGTTTAATAGTTAGTGTTCCCAACAAATTGACTAAATTTCACAAATTAAGAGGTCCTTTAATATATTAATGTTCTTAAGTGAAGGATTGAAAAGTTTAAAAAAATCACAAAATTATAGAGGTCTTTGTGTATTGTTGGCTAAACATAGAAATGTTTTCT
>JAKWJA010000289.1:0-59317 GCA_027704765.1 Solanum habrochaites
AGATCCAAATCAATAAGTTATGATCAATTTTTTCGTTACTGCTTATTTATGGTCAGGGACCAAGATTTTCAATCGGATATTTTGATGTGCAATATGATTCTGATCTACTAAGATTCACAAAGATAGATTCTCCAAAAGATTGAGATATATTTTAGTTTTTCCTAACATAAAGGGGGAGACGAGAAGCAACACAAATAGTTGTCAATACTTATTGATGTCCCTTAAGGATAGTCTAAATACAAATTGCATGAAAGCTTATATAATATCGATTCTAATAATAATCCTTGAAAAAGGGGAGGATCAAAGAATCAAAATGATCATAATAAGGAGACAATTTGTCTCTTGTAGAGCCTACGACATAACACTTTATGAAACCCTAGGGGTACTACCTAAAAATAATGAAGTGATGGATCTCAATCAGTTCTGTCTTTATGAATCGTACAAAATGATTTATTGTTGACGAATGTAAACGACCTGTTTAGGTTCGTTTCGAGCAGTCAGATTTTTTATTTGGAAAACTGCAGATTGCAAACGAGATTCCAACGGACGGACCGTCATGGTCACGACGGACGCTCGTGTGAGGTCTCGTCCCATACCTTAAAATTCTGAAATTTGGACTTAAAATCGACTCTCTGAACGCCACATAAATGGCACGGACGAGACCGTCCAGGTTACGGACTTCCAGACTTTGGGGAAATGAGTCTCTAACGGTTGCGACGACCTGACAGGACGGACCGTCGCACGGCACGACGGTTCCCTGTCACAAGTTGCGTACCTCCTGTGCTTGGTGCGGATTTCTTTTTTTACACGTTTTAAGGGACTGTTGGGACTATTCCTACTTTAATTATAAAGTTAGGAGGTTAGGTTATAAGTCTATACTGGGGGTTAAAGAGGTACCCTTAGTTAATTAGTGGGTTATTATTGCCATCTTTCACTTCTTAATTATATCACTATTGAGGGTAAAATAAAGGGTTTGAATGAAAAGAAAAAACTAAATAGAGAGGAATCGAGCAAGAGAATGAGACAACGAAGAGAGCAACAAGGATTTGAGGAATTTGCGTTGCTTGATCCCGAATCTCGGTGGAGATAGGGTTTTGTTTTTATACACTATTCGTAGAATACTTCTTACTCCAGCGACTGATATGTGTTGTGGGTAAGTATTATAGAGGTCTTTGTAGTATGCTCATTGTGTGTATGCATGATGTGATTTTATATATATGATTGTGATGAAACACGCATGATGAAGCTTTGAATCCCAAATCTTGATATAAAACTTACTCTCTTGTAATGATGGCTGTCTTGATAAAAAGAAGCTTGATGAACTAAATGATGAGATGATACCCTTGGTATAAAAGAAGGCTTGATGAATTAATCAGAACGAGTTTAGGGGATCGGAGTGTCACGTGTGACACAGTAAATTATGGGACGGGTGTCACGAACCGACCCGTAAGTGTAGGGGATCGGTGTCCTGCCGCCACATAGCATTATGTGGGGGTGTTAACAGCCGTAACAGGCGGATGCACTAGCATGATTATGGGACAGAGTGTCCTACCACGACTAAAGAAGTACGTGCCGACCGCTAAAGGGATCGGAGTGTCACTACCGACACATTGATTAAGGGGATCCGGAGTGGTCACGTTCCGACACATATAGTAGGGTATCGGAGTGTCAACGTACGACACAAAAGGAATAAGATCATGAATCTTGAAAGATTCTAATACCTCAATCTAAAGAACATTATCCCAAAGAGTATGGTATGGAGGCTTTCTTCCTCATAGATGATGATCGTTGATATTAATTAATTATGTGTGTACGTGTTGCATCCCATGTTAGAATAATTAGTTGATTTTTCTGATATTACTGAGATATATTGCTTTCTATTTTGGAGTTGTCCGATGATATCTACTCAGTACTTGTATTATACTGACCCCCCTACTTTTATGTTTTCTTCTTTGTATATTGTGGTAATGCATCAACTGCCGTCATCTTCGACTCAACAGTAATGTCGACGCCAGTCTCTTCGTCACTACACAACCCCGGATCTTCCGTGTGAGCTATGCTTCTAGCTGACGATCTCTTCCTCATTTCTTGATGCCTTGAATTTCGCATAGACCTAGCTTTATTTGTTTAGCTTCTTAGAAATACTCTTAGTTTAGTAAATTGATCATAGATGTTCTTGTGGTGATGACTTCCAATTTGGGAAATAATAGATTTGAATTTTAGAATTTATTGAATTGTCTTTTTTTTATGATTTATGTCTTCCGCATTGCTTTATGTTGATATCAATTGAAATGGTAAGGTTTAGTTGGTTTGGTTTCGCTCACATAGGAGGGTAAATGTGGGTGCCAGTCGCGATCCCGATTTGGGGTCTTGAAAAACTGGTATCAGAGCATTAGGTTCTTTGGTCTCATCACACAAGAACAGGGCTAGTAGAGTCTTAAAGAACGTAGGTGACGCCTTTACTTTTCTTTGAGAGTCTATAGACTTTAGGAAATTCCATTCTTTCTTTCTTTCTTTCTTTTCGACTATTACTTGGATCCAATTGTATCTCGGTGATCAAATTGGTATCTGAACCATCTTCACTCTCTTCGCAGAGGTAGAACAAGCAACTACACGCCAACATCAACATCAGCAAGACAAGATGCATCTGAGCCAGCCACTGGGGCTGTAGCTCGAAGTTCCACAGGCAAGAGGGCCCGCGGTAGAGGTCGTGGAGGACGGCCGCTAAGGGAGAGGACAGCACCTAGCCTCTGGTGCTAGGCGTGACTCCTCCACCTACTGAGAAAGTAGTAAGAGAGGGGAGATGGGGAGAAGAACAAGTACCGATGAGAAATGCCACCCCAACCTACCCTAGAGATGATCATCAGGTTCTCGCTTATCTTAGTGGGTTGTCCTGACAGGGTCAAGCACCACCAGTGTTTTCTTCAACCACACCTCCGGTTTCAGAGGTACAACTGCAACCAACTATGGCCCCTCGTTGGATGCCTCATTATACATAGTCACGCGTTTCCACGCCTGACTACTGGGGCCTATAATGACAAATGATCAGCATGAAACTTTTCAGTAAGTTCTTGAAAATTGAAAACCTCCAGTCTTCAAGGTTCAGAATCTGAGGATGCTTGACGATTTTCCTGGTTGACTGTCATGAGCTACGACACATATGGTAGAGTAGAACGGTTTGGTGTTGAGTTCGTGAGTTTACCAGTTTTCAGGGAAACACCAAAATGTGGTGGCGGTCATCATGTTGAGTGTCAACCAACCGATGCACCACCTATGACTTGGGCCTCATTCTCTAGCTTGTTTAGGAGACGTATATCCCCCGGACTTTGAGGGATATGAAAAGGGATGATTCTGGAGCCCTAAGCAAGGTATATGTCCGGTCAATGCAGATGAGGACTAAGTTTCGTGCACATCCATATATGCCACCCACTAATGTTTCAGTACCACAAGAGCGGATTCGCCGTTTGTGAGGGGTTGGATCAGAGTTGCAATTTCAGCTTTACAGGTAGCGGCCACAGCTAAATCTTTTCAGAGGTAGTAGACTTCGTAGTAGAAGTGTGAAAGGATGAAGCCAGATGAATTCAACCATGGGCATCGACATCAAAGAGTTTTTCGAAGGGGGTGAGTTTATGGTTCTTACTCATAGAGGGACAGGGTGTTCCGGGAGTACTCGTCCTACCCTTCAGTCTTCACTACAGACTATACTGTTGGGGGTCCACCTCAGCCCGTCCAACATTTCTCTGATAGACCCATGCGTGAATCTAGAGAGGTGTTATGGAATGTTGGGGTGACTGGACATATTAGGAGGAATTGTCCAAAACAGAGATAGATCCCCGCCAATGGCTAGAGTAGAGTGGTCAAATGGCCTGAGGACGTTATTCTTGATAGCGTGGTGGCCGAGTAATGGGGTCACAAACGGCCCGTGGTGATGGGCAAATCGGGAGCCCACTTACTCACAACTGTATGGGAACAACTCGGACAAACAAACAAAGGGCCATTGTTATGCTTTCCCTGGGAGATCGGAGGCGGAACATCTGATGCGTCACACGGTAATCTTTGGTTGTGATTGCATGGCGTCCGTATTGTTTGATCCTGGATCCACATTTTCTTATGTATTTCCCTCTTTGAATGGTCTAAATTTACATTGTGAATTACTGATATGCCTATTCGTGTTTCTACTCCGTGGTGAGTCTGTGGTAGTTGAAAAGGTATATAGGTCTTGTTTGGGTGAAACTTTGTGGGGAGCAACACTTATGTAGATTTGGTTTCTTAGAAATGGTTGATTTTGATGTAATTCTGGGTATGACTTGGCTTTCTCCGCAATTGCTATCTTGTATTGTAATGCTAAACGGTACGTTAGCCAAGCCTCGGTACAGATCCGTTTTAGTTGGGAGGGTGACTACACTTCCAATCAGTTGTGTATCATCTCCTTTCTTCGTGCTAAGAAATGTTAGTAAAGGGTGTTTTGCTTTTCTTGGCACATCTCAAGGATGACACAAGTACCGTTCGATTGAGTCGGTTTTCGGGTGGTCCGTGAGTTTCTGGATGTGTTCCCTGCAATCTCTTTCCTGGTATGCCCACCAGAGTAGGATATTGACTTCTGGTATTGACTTGAACCGGGACTCGCCCGCATTTCTATACCCCCTTATAGAATGGCTCCCGCTAAGTTAAGGAGAGTTAAAAGCCCAACGTCAGAGTTTTTTTTTGAGCAAAGGCTTCAATTAGCCAAGTGCATCTCCTTGGGGTGCTCCCCCGGTTTTGTTTTGTGAAAAGAAGGATGGAGTTTTTCGTGAGTGCATAGACTTACCGGCAGTTGAACAAGGTGACATAAGAACAAGTATCCTTCTTCCTCGCATCGATGACTTGTTCGATCAGTTACCAGAGTGCTGTGTCTCTCTAGATTGACTTGAGATCCGGTTATCATCAAATTGAAAATACGGGCACTGATTTTGCCAAAGCCTGCTTTTTTGAACAGGTATGGCTTACGAATTTGTAAGTGATGTCTTCTGGTCTTCGAATGCCCCTGGGCTTTTTTTTTTGCGTTCCATGATTTTGATGACGGGATTTTTAAGCCTTTAGATCTCGTTGTTATCGTATTTTGATGAGTACTGATAAACCTCCAATAGAAGGAACTGCGGAGCATTTGAGAATTGTGTTGGAAATGTTAGGGAGAAAAAGCTTTTTGGCCAAGTTTCTCTAATTGTGAGTTTTGGCTAATGCCGTGTCCGTCTTGGGTGCACTTGGTTTCTAAGAGGGAGTGATTGTGGATTCCCTTCCTAAGATCGAAGTATTAAAGAATTGGGTAAACCTACTAATGTGTCAGAAATACGAAGCTTTGTCGGTTTAGCCCCCCAGTTACTACCTCGATTTGTCAAGGGATTTTCTCTCTATTTGCTTCCACTGACGAACTTTGACTAAGCAAAATTTCCATTTGTATGGTCGGATGAGTGTTAGGAAAGCTTTCAGAAGCCAAACTCTGTTGACTACTGCACAAATTCTCACCTTGCCAAGTGGAAGGGTAAAGAATTTCATTGTCTATTGTGAGCATCCTATTCGGGTTTCGTTGCGGTGCTAATGCAAGAAAAAGAATGTTGATTTGGCTTATGCTTCAAGACAATTAAAATTGCATGAACGTAACTACCCCAACCAATTATATTTGGAATTGGCCACGGTAGTGTTTTGCATTAAACAATGGAGAACACTATTTTATATGGGGTTAAGTGATAGGTCTAGACGGATCATCGTAGTCTACCTATGTCTTCACTCAGGAGTGTGACTTTGAGACAGAGGAGAATGGATGAACTAACTGAAGGAACTATTACACACACTATTTTGTATCATCCGGGACAGGGTGCGAATGTTTGTAGCGGTTTTGCTTTATTAGAAATGGCGGGAAGCATGGGAAGTCTAGCTCACTTGCAAGATTCTAGACAGCCCATTGCTAGGGAGGTTTCAGATTCTGGCTAACGACCTTATGAGATTAGAAGTAATGGAAGGGAGGATTTTTAGCTTGTGTGGAGGCAAGATCTTCTTCCTTTGACAAGGATTAGGGAAAGCGTTTAATGATGAAAAATTGGATCCCAGATCCGAGATAAAGTTGCAAGGAGAGCTAAAGGAAGCGACAACGATGAGAAGGTATTTGAGGATTAAGGGAAGGGTTATGTGTACCCCGCGTTCGATGATTTGATCACACTATTTCTGACATAGGCTCATAGTTTCAAGGTATTCGATACATCCGGGTGCAACCAAGATGTACCGTGATTTAAAGGAAACACTTTTGGTGGAGTAGAATGAAGCGTAATTATTGGTGGATTTTATTGCCAATGTCCAAACTGGCAACAAGTAAAGTATGAACACCAAAGGCCCCCGAGGAACAATTCAGAGAATTGCCCATTCCGGAATGGAAATGGGAGAGATTGCAATGGGACTTCGTGGTTGGTCTTCCAAACGACATTGGGCAAGTTTCCGACTCCATTTGGGTGATTTGTGGACAGATACTAAGTCTTCTTCTCATTTCATTCCGGTTAAGGTGACTTACAATGCAGAGAAGGTAGCCAAACTTACATCTCAAAAGTTGTTCGATTGCATGGAGTTCCACTATCCATCATATCAGATAAGGTACGCCGTTTACTTTCTAAGTTTTGGAAAACATTGCATGCGGATTGGGTACTAGGGGATCTTTACTGCGTCCATCCTCAGACCGACGGTCCAGTCTAGCGAACGATTCAAGTGGTTGGAGATCTTCTGTCGTGCATGTGTGGATAGAATCGGTGCCATTGGGATAGCTTCTTCCCTTAGCAGAGTTTTCATCATACAATAATAGCTATCACTTCACAATCATTGATATGGCTCTTTCGAAGCATTTGTATGGGAGGAGATGTAGGTCTCCCGTGGCCATTGGTTTGTTTGATCATTCGAGGTTACATCGTGGTGGCACTGACCTTTTTAGGGATTCATTAGATAGGTGAAATCTATTCAAGAAAACTTTTAAGCGGCTCAAAGTAAGGCAAATAGGACTAGCAGATTCGCAAGGTTAGAGACTCGGAGCTTCATGGATAGGTGAGCACGTCTTAGCTCGAAAGTTTCTCCCAATTAAGGGTTGATGCGTTTTGGTAATATAGGTAAGTCTTAGAGAGTCCAAGGTCATTGGGTTCCTTTTGCAATTCTGACGCGAGTCGGGGAGGTGTCTATACCTAGCCATTCCCTCCAAGCACTCTCAGGATGCACCCTTTATTCCATGTGTCGAGTTGAAAAAGATACCTGGGATGGAAACTACATTATCCGTTGGGATTCATTTTGCTTGATGAGAATTTGTCTTATTAGGAAGATCCTGTGCTGCTATTTAGTAGAGAAGTTTCTCAAGTTGAGGCGGTCAAGGGAGATTGCCTCTAATCAGGTTGGGCAATGGAGAAATCGACCGGTTGAAAGAAGCTACTTTTGAGAATGATGCATATATGGGCAATAAGATACCACATCTGTTACAGACTCAGTACTTCCTTCACTCTTTTTTTTCTCTCTCATGATCGTTCTCGTGCGAACGATGGGTAATTGGTATCTATTGTTTTGACCTGTTTAGATTCGTTTCGTAGCAGCAGATTTTTATTTTCTGGCAAACTGGCAGATGCAACAGATTCCACGACGGACCGTCATGGTTACTACGTAACCGTCGTGGAGGTCTCGTCCCCTGCCACTTAGAAATTCTGAATTGGGTACTGAAATTCGACTCTCTGACTCCCCAACACGCATGGCAGGTACTGACCTTCACAGACTCTTTGGTGAATTGAGTCTCTGACGTGCGACGACCTGCATGACGTACCGTCGCAGGCCTTCCCGCTGCCCTCACAGGTTGGCTTATCCCTATCCTGGGTCGGATTTCTTACACCGTTTTTACGGGAGTTTTGGACTATCCTATTTACTTATAAAAGTTATAGGTTAAGGTTATAAGTCTAAATTACTTTGGGGTAAAAGATGTACCCTTAAGTTAATTATTGGGTTATTATTGCCATCTTTCATTCTTAATTATATACAATAATAGGGTCAAATCAGCGGGGTTTGAAATCAGAAAAGAAAAAGACAGAAAGAGTGGAAATCCGGCAAGAAGAGAGAGAAACAAAGACAACAAGGATTTAGAATTGCTTGCTTTATCACGAATCTTCGGTGGAGGAGGTTATGTTTTTACACTATTGATAGTTAATTCTTAATAGCGAATATATGTGTTGTGTTAGTATATAGATGAGTCTATCTTTAGTGCTTAATTGTGTGTATGCATGATGTGATTTGTAATATATGATTGTGATGAAACAAGCAATGATGAAGCTATTGACTCCCAAATCTTGATATAGCAACTTAATCTCTTGTTAATGATGATCCTTGGCCTAAAAGAAGGCTTGATGACTAAAGTGATGGAGATGATGACTCCTTGGTAATAAAGAAGGCGTGATGTATTAATAGAACGAGATAGGGAGCGGAGTTGTTCACTGCCGACACTATAATTAAGTGGGACGGTTGTCACGAACCGACCCGTAGATGTGTGGTGAATCGGAGTTCACGTTCCGACACATAGAATTAGTGGGACGTTGTCATAAACCGACACGTATATTGTAGGGGTCGGAGTTGTCACGTACAGACACATAGATTAGTGGGACGGGTGTCACGAACCGCCACGTAGATGGAGGGGATCGGAGTGTCACGTACCGACACATTGAATTAGGGGGATCGGAGTGTCACGTTCCGACACATAGTAGTAGGGGATCCGGAGTGTCCGTACCGACACAAGAGGAATAAAGATAATGAATCTTGAAAGATGCCCTAATATACTCATCTAAAGAACATTATCCCTAGAAGAGTATGGTATGGAGTTTAGTCCTCATGAGATATGATCGGTGATATTATAATGATGTTTTTGTACTTGTTGCTATCACATGTTTAAGATCTACTAGTTTATTGGTGGTGTATGGAGTTTATTATCTAGATATATTGCTTTCCTATTATTGAGTTGTGTCGTTGAAATATCTAATCAGTAACTTGTGTTGTACTGACCCCCCTACTTTTAATGTTTTCTTCTTGTATATTGTGGTATGCAGCAACGGCCGGCATCTCTTCCGACTCAACAGTAATTCTAGCCAGTCTTTGTCACAACCGGATCTCAGGGTGAGCTAATGCTTCTAGCTTGGACTGATCTCCTTCCTCATGTCTTGATTCCTTGAAGTTTCCGGCATAGACTTGCTTTTATTTGTTTTAGCTTACTTAGATCCCTTAGTTTAGTAAATTGACATAGATGTTCTTGTGGGTTATGACTCCCGAATTTTGGGGAAAATAATAGATGTTGAATTTTAGAAGTTATTGATTGTCTTTATTTATGAGTTTGTCTTCCCATTCTTATTTTTGATATACAAATTCGAAATGGTAAGGTATGAGATGGGTCTGTGTTAGGGGGGGTTTCGCGGGGATCACTAGGAGGGTAAAAATTGGGTGCCAGTCGCGATCTGTGATTTGGGTCAGTGACACGATATCTTTGATACAATAGCGCGCTAATATTTGTAAAATATAATGATGATATAATTATACAATAAAGCATTTTGTGTAAAACTAATTATCAGTGAAAAGTGAATGTGCATCTTTGTAAAGCGTAAACTTATTGACTTGGCAATCTAGGCACTAGACGATGTCCTACTCTCTTAATTTGCATGTTGTTACTTGACAAAAGTAAATTATCAATGGGTTCAAAATCTAAAGCCATACAAGTTTTTGGAAACTTGTTTATACATTCTCATAAGGATTAATAGATTCAAAATGCATATAGAATTATGCAAGTTGATGACTAGAATTTAACTCTTGACAATAGAATTCATTTGCTTAAAGAAGTTAAAGTAAAGGAACTTGCCAGAAATCTTTGATCACATTGAAGGAAAGATTCATAAAAGTAGAAGAAGAAAACATATTTCGTCAAGATTTTTTCTACTCATGAGCTCCCAGAATGGTGATATCAACATGCAAGATGTATGTTCAGTAACATTAGTGTTGATTTATTCCCAAGTCTCTATCAACGACACCTTTCATTCAAGAGAAGATGATGCACAAACTTGGAAAACGAAGATTCTAGTCGTTGGGAATTGATTTCTCATAAGGGGGAGTTAATACGCGATTGTACTCTTTTTTTCCTTCCCTCACAAGGTTTTGTCCCATTGGGGGTTTTTTCCTTGTAAGGTTTTTCATGAGGCATCCATAATGCTGATTATTAGATTTGTGTACTCTTTTTTTTCTTCAACTAGAATTTTTCCCACTGGGTTTTTCTAGTAAATGTTATTAAACGAGGCATCTATCTATTGACATTAAGGGGAGTGTTTATAACAATTTGTATTATAGTGAATGTCCTAATTATGTGGGTCCTAGTTAAGGCTGCAGTGGGAAACCTCGGGTCATTTCCCGCCCCGGCCCACCTCCCTCCCGACCCGCCCCGCGTCCGCCCATCCCCCAGGGTTTAAGGGTATTACGGGATTGGGTGAGGGGACCGTCAGGGCGGGCGGTCGGTTCACCCTGCGTCCCGGTCGACCGGCCCAGTGCCAGCCTCCGGTTGAACCGTCCGGGTCGCAGGGGATTCCCCAATTTTAATTTTTTTTTTATTTTTTTTAATTTAAAATGTAGGCCCGTTACTATCCGTTGGGTAACGGCGAGTGGGCCCCCCCAAACGAATTTATGCCTCTTGTTGACTTCCCAAACACCCCCTAACCACCCCCCCCCTATCACCCCCCTACTTTTAAAAAATTATTTAAACCCTCAAGTTATTATAATTAACATTTTAACCCCTTTTTTAAATACTAAAATACACCTTACTTATTTCTTTCAAAAATCATCTATGCAACGACTCATTTCTCTCATATATTTTCTATAGTCTATAATCTCACTCTCAATGTCAATCTTAATATCTATTCAATTTTAATTCCTCATATTATTAGAATCCAATATATTTCAATTTTCAATACAAATTTTCATATATATCAATAAATAAATTATATTATCTCATATTTTGTTCTCAAGTATTGGCTTTGGACTTACAAATTACAAGTTTACAATTACAACAATCACAAGCTTCAACAATCGGTTTATAATAACGTCTGCTATTAACGCAGACGTTTGGTACATTCGTTTTCATAATATTTATATTTTATCTTTTCGTATTTCTTTTGTGGTTATTATATTTTTATATTACAACTTTATAGGAAAGAGAAAGCACAAGAGACACAAGAAAGTAGACTCCTGCTTTAAATTATTTAATTTTGGTAAAAAACAAAGTAAAGAAAAAAAGAGTATCAAAATGTGGTGGTACTTTCATCTAAATCAACGGTAGAGTTAGATTTACATAATGATTCTCTTATGTTTGGATGATACTCCTTATAATATTTATTCAAATGTTGAACTCGATCACGAAAAGTTTAGAGAACGACGTTATGGTAATATTAATTCTATGTTAGAAAATTCGGTGAAGACGTAGAAGCGGATTTCGGAGAAGAGGAGTTAGATTAAACACCTACTAGTCCGGTGAACAGAAGTTCCAAATGATACTATCAATTTACCGAGTAAAATTTGGACATCCACCCCCTTATACCTCCCACAAGGGAATTGGTGAAGTAATCAACGACCTAAAACTTCTATTTGTGTGGCATTTTATGACTTATGTAAAGAAAATAGTGTTGCTATTTGTAATAATGTAACAAGCTTTTCAACATAAACAGGTGGGGTCAAAGGTGGAACGGGGGGGATTAAATATACATTTGTTATCCTTGTTGTGACGATTCAATATAAAGAAGCTAAAGCATTAGCCAATAGAAAAAGAATTTCAATTATGAATTAGATATTCACCGTAATCCTCGTAGCGGCTTCTAACATGGTTCAAGGACATTAGATCCTTTTAATTAACCCCGTTGGTCCAATACACAACGTAAATATTAAGGAATTAGAATCGTGAAAATTTAGCTAAAATGGTTTCCCTCTGTTTTGGTTGCCATTAGTAGTTTTCCTTCAAATCCCGGTTTTGTTCCGAATATATTCACAACAAACTTATAATCCGGATTATAGAGGCTTTTCAGAAATACTTGTCAAAACTGATGTTTTTGAATATCAAGGTAAACTTGTCCATTTTCTTCGTGTCTATTTAGCATATTAGAGCGTAGATGTCTATACTTCGGACATGATTCGTAGTGAATGAAATGATTATTTAACAGTACTGCAACATTGGATTGACATAATTGGAATTTTGCAAAAAGAATTAGACCTGTTATAAACTATTTATGAATAAAAAAATGTTGCATATTTAGAGCTACAAGCTACAAATATTTTAGTGTTTTAGATATTACATGATTATAGATAAACTAATGTCTGTCGCATTAGATAATGCATCTAATAATACAAATTCTGCTAACATGTTAAAGTTGATTATGTCCAATTGACCCAAAGTTTTTTCATTTAGAATGTGTTTGCACATATATTAAATTTAGTTGACAAGATGGTATTTCATTATTTGATTTTGGTCGCGTAAAAGTTTAATATGCTGTTACCTGGATTTTTTTTCATACAAACAATGCTGCTAGAAGTAGGGAATTTAATGAGCGTTGTTCACTATGTGAATTGTCCCTAGAAAAAATTCTAAAACATATTAAAACAAGGTGAATTCTCTTTCGCCATGCTTTCGTTGCTTATAAATATATAAACCCATACAAATGGTTTTTATGCTCATAATCTAACCCATAGATAGAATTTGTGATGACGATTGGGAAGAAACTAAAGAACTATTACAATTTTTTAAGACTTTTTTATGATGCTACTACCATAATTTTTCGGGAATTTATATCCACTATTTCATCTGGTGGGTTAATAAATATTTGTGCTCCTTTTCAATTCAATTTTGTAAATTAAAATAGATCACTTTAGAGTGCATTGAAGGTATGAATTGAAAAATTTAAAAAATAATTTTTTTTCCTATTCCGCAAGTGTTTTTAAACGGCTACTTTTACTTCATCCTGCTTATAAATTACAAGGTTTGAACGGCCTTGTCGCACTTTTTTTATGAAACTTTTAGAAATTTTACCATTACCGAAGCAAACCTCCATTGTGAAACGTGTAATCCTAGCAATAAAATAGAACAAAAATTTTGTATGAAAAAATAAGAACTAAGGAAAATTTTGAAGAAGAAGTTGTCAAACTTCAATGTTTATATTGATTTGTCAGTTCCAAATTTCATGTTTATGGCGAGGTTTTCTTGGTCTTACTTCCTACTAACCGTGATGAATTTTGAAGATATCTTAATCAATCTTTAAAAACTTGGAAATCAAAGATGGCAATGAAGATTTATTAAGGATGTTGGTAGGTAGAGAAGCGATGCATTTCCAACTTGAGCAAAATGGTTCGTGATAATTCTAGCTATTCACGCTTCATCAGTTGCATCGGAGGCTGCTTTCCAGTGGCGGCAAGGATTGCAAATCATGATCATAGACATTCATTGGCGGAAGACAGTTTGGAAAACAAAGTTTTATTTAGAGACTGGGGGTCAAATGCCGAAAGGTGAGGAATAACAATTTGCAAAAGTTTAAGTAAAAACAAGCAACTTGGATCAAAACTTGTATTGAATGCAGTGATGATTAATAATACGCCACAATAATTTCTAACAAGTTTGCCAACACCGGAGGATACACCATCGATAGATGCGACAATTAGAATTAAATTTTAAAAAGGAGAAAACAGATTTTTGGATTACATTCGATAACTAATGTGAAACAGAACTTCCTAGAATGTGGCTGCGTAAAATTAGTTACTCATCTATATCGTCCCAATATTATTTTACGTAATGAGAACTTATTGCAACGACCTTCCTAGAAGGTGGCTGCGTATATTATTACTCCACTAATATTTGTTTAATTGTAAGTTGTACCTTAATAAGTTCTATTGAATACCTTTTTTTATACATTATTGTTTTTGAATGTTTAATTTTAATATATACATTAAATATATATACTAAATACTAACCTAATTTTTAAAATACTTAATTTAAAGTTTACAATTTACATTACTTTAAAAGAAACATTTTAATTACAAATTTAAAACTTCATCAATTGAAATTTAAAACTTTAAAGTTGAAACTTGAAATTTTGAAAAATGAATCCTTAAAAATTTTAAAATTAAACTTTAAATTTAGAAAATTTATTTTGAGAATATTTGAAAATCAAAATTAAATTTAAAATTTATTGCTAAAGAAGCGTACCATTTCATAAAAATATATAATATTAAAAAAAAAGAACCCCCGTCCCATGCCATCCCGTCACGTCCCGTCCCGTCCCCTCAAATCCCATCCCTCCCATATATATGTGGGACGGGATGGGACCTATTTTTCGTTCCCCAATCCGGTCCCCCCAATCCTGTCCCGGGAGAAATCCCCCCTCCCGTCCCCCGCCCCGTCCCGTCCCCCCTTCCGTCCGTCCCCAGTTCCCCTTTCCCCGTCCCCTTGCCAGCCCCTAGTCCTAGTAGGATATAAATTAGGAATCTACTGGGGACCAATTAAGGTTTTTCCCTATAATAAAGTTTCCTTCATTGTAAAGATTTGTGAAAGATCTATGATCCGGAATATACTATGAATACGAAATCTTTTCTCTTCTCTCTACTTCTTCTTCTAATTTTATATAGTTTCATAACAATTTCATATTTTTTTTATATATTTTTAAAAAACTTTCTTCTTATTTAATTCTTTATCATTTTTCTTGTTTGCTTTTATCCATTTAACTATTCATTTTAAATGAGTAATATGATATTTTCTTATTTTTTATTCATTTTCAAATGAGTTGAATATCCAATTTATTTAATATGAATAGATATCTATATTATTTATTCAATTTGCCACTCGTACTTATACTTATCTTTACTTATATCTTTTAATTTATTTTTAAAAAAAAATGTTCATAAACACGTAAAATCTCATGAAAAAGGCAAAGATCACATAAAAGAATTGTTCATTATCTGCATAACTTTTTCATTTTTCTACGTCGTGCTTCTATTTTTTTTAAAAGCAATTTTGTTTGCTCCTTTTATTTTATTTTCTTTATTTATCCTCTTTGGGATTTACCCATTTCTTTAACTCTTTTTCTGTGTGTTAAAGATTAAATAACTCTTATTTTGATTCAAGAATAGTGTAACTCAATCTTGCAAATTAAAAATACCACATAAAAATTATGAGAAAAATTTATATGAAAAAATAGGTAAAATTCATAAAACGTTTTAAGGATGGTTACATTTATCATTACTAAAATACATGTTTTATCCTTAAACTTAGAGATAAAGAAAAGTACCTTGACTGTCAAAAGGCAAAGCAAATTCTGTAAAATTATTTTTTGTAATTCTTATTTAGTTACAATAACATATTTCTACGAATAAAAAAAAGGAAAGGAAAAAAAACAAAAGAAATAAAATAAAATAAATGATTTAAGGAAATAATATAAATAATATTAATGATGAGATTAAGGGAAGGAAGTAACAGAAATAAAAGCATTAATGATCATAGGTATTATATATGGTTATTTTTTATATTTTATATAATTTTAATGTTAATATTTCAGCCTTTACAAATGAGGGAAAATGTAATTAAAATAAAAAAAATATGGATGCATAATTTTTTTTTAAAGAGTAACTTCATATATTTGAGCACTTATTTTAATAAAAAACGTGAAAGAAAATATCAAAAGAATTGATATAAATGAATAAATAAATATCAATGCTAGGCTAAGAAGGGTGATATTATTGCATATAAATATAAATTATTAGTAGGAGAAATGATCTAAAAGATATGACATATTGATTTCTTTCTCTATATATATAACTCGTATGAAGTTATAATTATTAATGACTCGTATAAATATACATTAAACTTTGTTCAGCGATTCTTATTAGTTATAATAGCATATTTTTAGAAAAAAAAATAAATAAATAAAAAACACAAAATATAAAAGAAAAGAAGTGATTTAAGGAAATAATATAAGTTACATCAATAATGAGATTAAGGCAAGAAAGTAAAAAGAAGTTAATAGCAATAATGATGGTATTTTTATTTTACGAATAATTGTTCATATTTTAAAATTAGGAAAAATGTTATTAAAATAAAATGAATATCGAGGCATAATTATTTTCTAAAGAGTAACTTCATGTTTTGTGCAATTATTTTAATAAAAATGTATTTAAAATGTCGAAATAATTGAATATAAATAAATCGATATCAAAATGCTAGAAAGAAAAAGTGTCATCACATTATTTAATTTTATATATTATATATATATATATATATATAATAATATATATATATATATATATAATATATAGTCTATATTATTATATTCAAAATAATTGATATAAATAAATTCTGTACATTTCGTTTCGCATTTTTATTATGTTTTATCATAACAACTTATTTCTAGGAATAAACATTTAAAATAAAATAAACAAAGAAAAGAGAAAAGGTGATTTAAGGAAATAATAAAAATAATATTGATGATGAGCTAAGGGAAATTAAGAGAAATTAATAGTATATACTAGTTCTTAAATATGGTCACTTTTTATATTTACTATAAAATTATAAAGGGAAGGAAAGTATAGGACTTGAAAAGTAATATACTTTATCATTTGTTGGACAGATGCCTATTTCCCTTCGTAGTGGTATAATGGTTTTAAAATGTATTACTTTTATTTTGGTCCCATCACAAATGTATTGTATGATGTTGCAAAGGATAGGGTGTTAATTAGAAAGATGAACACATCATAAGCAGCAAATCATAAAACTATCGACACGGATTGTGGTGCATTGGTTATAGTGTTTTTCTTTTAACAAGTCTCAGGTTTGAAACTATAAAAGCGTGATCTGTATTTAGTTAAAAATCCACACGCGATAAAAAATCAAAAGTTAAAATTAAAAATCATGAAACTATAAAAGGGTGTTGTGTACGTTAATGAATCCTTTTTTTCTGTTATCATGAAACAAAAAACTCTTTGTTTTGCCTTCGCTTTTTTCTTTTCCTGTTATCATGAATCCTAGTTTGATATTGTCATCAAACAAATCATCACTTATTTACGAAACACCATGAGATAATCAAGTAATGCAATAATAATTACCTACTAGAAAAAAGCTATTATCTTACTACAACTTTCGATTACAAATATTATATTTTTTATTGATTATTATAATAAAAAAATTAAAATTTATATTTTTCTAATTTTTAATAATAATATTCGATCATAATTTCGATTACTAAAATTATAAAATTTTGTAAAATAAAGTAAAAAAGTAATTGAACAGTTACCAATTACAGTAATCGAAAACTAATTTATTAAATTGCGACCACAGTAGTCGATCCTCTAAGAGTTGGGAACCAAAATAAGCCACAAATATATATAAAATTAACCAAAATAAGTCACTTTAGTAAGTAACTAAAATAAGCTTAGTGGAAGAAAAAGTTCCACTATATCCAATAATTTAAACGTTTTCCGTTAGTTTCATAACGTTATTTTTAATATATAACGGAACTTTTTCTTACACTTTATAAAGTGTAGTTTTTTTTTATTTTCATACTTTATTACAAGTGGAACGTTTTATTTACACTTTATAGAATAAATATTTTTTTTCACGTTCTTGATAGCTTTTTCAATGTTTTCCATATAAATATTGATTTGATCATGTCATAAAACGTAAAAAAATATTCGCATTTGTATTTTTATTATTTTTATTCTGAAAACTCTCTTTAAGGGAATTTATACATAGTTGATAGCACCTATAACATAAAGTCTTCTTTTTGTTCATTTCAATCTAAAAAAAAATACTTCTCTTCTACACCTCAAGTTTAAAGTTTTCAATTTATTGGGATGAAAAATTATACTGATGACGAAAATACATTTAATTATAGTTGTCCTCCCAACAACACCATGCTAAATATCCAATAAATGTCCGATATCATAAATTATTCATCCATTATAAAGAATGGGTAAGACACCCATAGGATTTATAATTTATTATACCGGAAAATACCCTACTTTACTAGTCATTTTTATCCCAAGGACAAGTAAATTTTGGAGAGTGAATTATATATCATGACGAATCGTTGACCGACTTTTTAAGGGTTCCAAATGAACTAGATAGGTAAATCAAGTCACAATACTTTATCATCTATGTTTGGAAGAGCCCTAAGATTAGTCAACAAAAGTTTCTCCTTTATCAGTCGCTGTTCATCCCTAATTAGAAAATCATAATCCATTGATGGATTTTCCGATTACTCAATCTACTGATTTCTAAAAATGACTCATTATCAAAATACTCTTACAAAGCCGATATGATTTCGATTTAAACAAAACTATCCATGATGTGGATCGGGAATGCTCAATTATTATATTTCAATTATTGTTTGTTGATTTTGTCAATTAGTTATTAATTTATATTATTTATTTTCTTCTAATTATAATTTGTAGCGGTTTACCTACCCTCAGCAAGATAGGATAACTACCAATTGTTCCAAGTTAATGGACTAACATATTTATTTTGATCATCCCAAACACTTTGAAATGAGAAAACTGTTGGGACCTATCCTCCGATTTTCATGTCTAAGTTAACTTTTGATGTCAGATGATTATCCGCTATGGGTCCTACACTTATTTTTTGTAAGTGAATTTGTGATGCAGATAACCATCTTCAAGTGATTTAGTTTTTGGAAGCCATGCAAAAGAAAAAAAGAGAGAATTGAAGGTGAAAGATGAAAAGGTAACTTTTTATAAGGGTACAAGATTTTTTTCTCCACTTTATAAAGTGGTAAGAAACAATTTTCGTCATTATTAAAATAAACGTTTGACAGTAACGGAAACATTTAGAAAATTGAATATAGTGAAACTTTTTCTTCCACTAAGCTTATTTTAGTTACTTACTAAAATAATGACTTATTTTAGTTACTTTTTATATTTTTGTGGCTTATTTTTATCGCTATGGCGCACTCTTTTATTGAAACAAAAACTTCTTAGAGAGCTTACTGCTTCGCCTCTTCGATTTGAATTAGCATTTTCATTAGAGTGTCATCGTCTTAGCAGAGGTTACTGACACCGTCTTAGAGAGATAATGTAAACACTTTTTAGGGTTTTAATTTCAATAATTTTTAGTGTGTAGGGTTTTAGTTTCAATTCTATTGAGGGATTGTAAATTTTTTGGAAGAGGTAATGTAAGCACTCTCCCTCTTTAGGATTTCAATTTGATTGAGGGTCAACTCTTCCCCTTCTTTAGGGTTTCAATTTTGTACCCTAAACTCTCCCCCTCGTTTCAGTTTTGTTGAGGTAGTGTATATTATTGTTGCCTCGCTACTTCGCGCTCTCTATGATTTGCTAATTCTAATTTAAAGTTGTGCTTTCTTGTATTTAATTTTGCTCAACTGTTTTTCTCAATATGCTCTGTGTGGGCTTAATTGGGGTTAAAAGAGGTCAGAAAGACCAGCTATTGAGGTAGGCATATGTGTCTTAGTTGGATTTCTTGCACTGCCATTGCTGGAGTTTACTGTACACATAACTCTCTACGAAAAAAATGATTATACTGAGTTAGACGAGGAATCACAAGTTCAAAAAATTGCTGCAGTGCTAGCCAACCGAGAAGAATACCATTGAAAAAGAGATTTTTTTTTCATCAGTTAAATGGAGAGTTCTCGAAACTAGACCACAATTGAGTGGAGGCATTCTTGATTTTGGGATGATCTTTCTTCGACATATCTCTCTTTGTTTTGTTGTTTTGTGTTTTTGGTTGGAATATGGAGAGACTTGGGTTTGGAAATATGTATGTTCATATTGCAACTTTTATTCTGTATGGCTCCTTTCTGGTTCATCAATTTTGCTGTTGTTAATACTGACAGAGATACTGTTAAGATGGTATTAGGTGTTACCGAAAATTCTCTCTCTCTGTTTGGGTAATTATTGGTGGCTTTTGAAGGATTGGATGAGAAAAAGATACAATTTGCCTCCTTACAATTCTTGTTGTGCTAAACCTTATGTTGCTGATTGTGTACTATGGCTTTTCTGTTGTTGCTGCTCTCGTGCTTAGGAAGTAAGGACTGGAAATTCCTATGACATCGTGGAGGATACATTTCCTAGAAAACCAGATGAAAGTATATCACCATTGCCTCGTGAGGATGGGCAATATAAGTATACTTCAGGTCCTCCACTTCCAACAATAAAAAGTAGTACACCAAGCCCCAACAAATTTGCTGATGACGTTCATAGTCCTAATAGACAACAACCCTTCGTGGAAGACGAATCTCATACAAGAAATCAAAATGTGATAATGATACCACTTACTCCATCAGTTATACAAAGAGAAAATGACAACCTGAATCATAAATTGTAAGCTTGCCTCTCCAATTTTTATGTAAGCTAAATATATGTTGTATTTCTACATTTTAAATATGTTGTATTAGTGTTGATTGAGATAATCGTGTTTAGATATATTATTCTCTACAATAATTTTGCATTACCCTTATTCTTTGACCTTTTTAGTCAAGTGTCTTTATAACTTATTTTAGATTTTTTTTTTCTTAAACTTCCTATCAAGTCAAACTATATTTTGTATAAAATGAGCTGGAGGGAGTATACAATCAGATCTTTGGGTTCAAATTTATCCAAACATATGCAGATTGGGGAATTGTCGCTGTTGCACAAACCATATGAGTGACAGTGTCCATAAATGTCACAATTATCAGTTGGTGCACTGACAACATTGTCCCAATTTCGGTTCTGATTATTCCATTCTGAAAGCTGTAGAAATCCATTTAGTTCCATCACTACCCTTGCAATAATAGAGATTTCTGTAAGTTCATACATAACTAATATTTCATTACGATCAGATAAGTATGTATAGTTATAACCATTCCACGATGTGTCACAAGATGGTGCATTAGGAAAAACTCGGACATTCCATGGTCCAGCCCTATAGAGTTCAATGGAACCATTCAAAACGAATGTTTGTTTGAATTCACCAGTATTGAATGTCTAGGTAAACTCACTCATGAAAGGATCATTTGTGCTCTTCCATGACAAAAGAGAACGATGAAAACCAGTTTCAGATTAATCCAAACCTTCATTCCAGGTAAAGCTGTGTAACCTAGATTGTCAAAACTTTGCCACAGGTAGTTCTGAGGTTGATCCTCGTCTGCATCTCGAACAACAATAATGCCTGAATCAAGGAGTTGTGCTAATAGATTTTGCCTATGTCTAGTGGAATCGGAGGACCAAGTTACTCTGCCAGAACCATTTAGAAGAGTAAGAATTTCTTGTCTGGTAAAATTTAGCCCACTGGATGTGTCATTGAGTGGATTGTCTCTATTGCAGCTTAGAACTTGAGACATTTATTATCCCCTTATATCTTTTATTGATAATGCAACACAAGGACTTCTTTGGAAGGTTTTGGTTGAAATTACATGATGAGAGTACATATGTACACCACTTAAAATTTATAAGGTTTAATTTGACATTACGTTAATTAAAATAATAAGTAGGCATATAGTTGAAACTACTTCCTCAATCGATAATGCTAGTTTAACATAGGTAAAGCTTAGAGTTGATTTTTACCAGCTGATTCTGCTTCAACATCATCTTTCATTGAATCCCTGATATGCGGAACTGTTCTTATGGCACCACGACTAGGGTTGACATAATAATCTTCAAGAGCTAGTAGATTGATATGTGCATTATTTTTCCCACTTCTGTTTCCAGATCAACAATTATGCCCACATCCACCTTTACATCACTATCGTTATTATCTTTACCCCTTTACCTGGTGCCTGTTACAACATAGGAACATTATATTGTTAGCTTCAGATGACTTTTGGATAAAGATGCTTTTGTTGGGATTATTGTGATTGATGGGTTATTTTTGGATCTCACTATGACCATTGTTAGACTGCTTATGTATATCAGTTTGTTCAGTGCTTGTATGTTCTTGAATTTCAGATGATCTATTGGTATTATGATCACTATTTAATCCATTATGTCAATCAAGGTTCATTTTCCTATACTTAAAACCTATTTTCTTGTCAATAGTTTAAAAACCATCATCATCTTTTTTGCTTTCTTTTTCTTTCCTGCTTTCTTCTTTTTGAGCTTTAATTCTCTCATTCCTAGCCTTGTTTCTGCACTTACTTTCAGAATGACCTTGCAATTTACAGTACAGACAATAGCTACGCAGTCACTCATATTTGATCTCGTCCTACTTAACTATGTATTGCTAATGTCTTAAAGAAATGGGGTTATTGGTTATTTAACGTTTATTTCAAGTTGGATTTGAAAGAGGCTTGGATGGATAGCGTCAAACACAACCTACTTCTCTGGTTCCATAACCCAACTAACATCTGATGATATTACTTCTATATGGACAAGTGTGGCAGGAGATGTGAAGAAATGCAGAGTTTATGGGCTTGGAGCACAACCTTCCTCATGTCATCCGTCACCGTTGTTGTCTGGTGCTTCTACTTCTCAAACTTTAGAAGAAATGCAAATAGAGATTTCAAAATTATCAAAACGACTTCAAACATCTGAAGCTAATTATGCTAAAGTGCAGAGGTTCATGGAGAAACATATGGTTAAATTTGATGAAGGCGAAAAAGAGACTGACTCTGACGAAATGTAGATTATGTTCTTGTTGTTTAGACATTTTCTATGACATTTAGTCTTGTTTTAAACTATTTACTTCCGTTTGAATAACAACTGAATACTTATTAGACTTGATTTTGATTATGCTTGTTTTGGAATGTATTTGATGTTTGAATTTATTGTTACGTTAGATTTTACAGATGATAGTATAATTTAGCAGGTGGTGTACCAAAATAAACAACATTTTTCTATATATTAAAAATATGGATTTCTTATACAATTTTGTTTAGAAAATTAAAAATATGGACTACAGTAATCGAGAAAATTGAAAATGCCGACTACAGTAGTCGGAAGAGTACTTCAATGAATGATAAATGCTAAGTCGGAAGAGTGATCGGCATATATATAATTAATTAATTAACTATTTTGACAGTCGAAGTCGACATTATTAGATTAATAAACTATTATTTAACAAGTATTCAAACTACAGTAGTCGGTAGTTGTTAGACCCGCAAACTACTTGATCTAACTACGGGCAGACATGTCAAGGACTTGGGCATGGGTCTTGACATGGATTGATGGCAAAACAGTGCAAACACAAAGTTTCCATGTGCTTGGGTGTTTGGAAGCAGCTTGAACGTGCAGGCTTACGTGCGGGCTTAAGGGTGTTGGCAGACAGCATGTTACTTGTGAAGGCAAGGTGTGAAGACTTGGCACTGTGCCAAGGACAAAGGCATTTTCACACACCCGAAATTTGCTGAATAAAACTAAGTGTGGAAGACAGCTAAAATATTCTAAGTGTTGGAAGCTGGCACAATTTTCTAAGTGTTGGAATGAAGCCTGAAATATTCTAGTGTTAGAATATTAGTAATTTTGGTTGTAGATACGAATGTAATTTTTGAATTAAATTCTATCTGTTGGAAATATAGCTGTTTGAAAGTTAGTTTTGAACCCTGGGCTGACATGTGTCCGGATCAGGTGTCATTTGTAACTTCCATTGCACGAATTTTTGATTAAGGTGGAAATTCTCTAAGTCAAGGGACAGAGTGTTTTCTCTCTTTCTAGCCTTAGACTAATTCGTGAAAGCCTTTCCTTTGTATTACTTAAAGGTAATAAAGGTTGGGACTGGTTTTCTGTAAATTCTGTTGAGTGTTGAAGCTACTGTTTTTAAGTATTTCATACTTATCAATTTCGTTGTGTAGTAGGCTGAAGTATTACAGACGTTGTAAAGACTGCCTAAGAGTGATGTCGAGAAAAATAAAATGCGACCCCTCTTCCATTGTATAGAGCAAGGTTAAACAATGGTGAAAAACGCAGATTGTGGGGGAATGGCAAGAAGAATTGATCCTTCGCGGTTTACTGAAGATATCCTGCAGACCCTAACGTTTTGGATTTTATTCACACAAATCATTGAGTTGAGAGTGTACGCGGAGAAAGTTTCAGGGAGACATTGGTGGGATATCGACGATTTTGATAACCACACAGATCACTGAAATCTTTTGGACTTTCGTACACAACTTCGCAAAACTAGAGGGACTTCAGAAGGAAAGAAACCTTCGTGCAGAACTCGTTGTCTTGTGTCGGGCTGTGGCTTACGTTGAGTTCCGACTGGTGTTGAATCATCTAAGGTTTAAGATTCCGACCCTAAAGCCTTCAAGTGGCGCAAGAGTGCCAAAGACTTGAAAATTTCATATGGGCCAATGGAACGTACTTTACTGCAGCAAGAAGTGCCAGACCGCTGATAAGTTGAATATTACCACAATGTATTTTGTCGGGATGATGCAAACCTTTGGTGGAGGACTCGAAATCGCCAAGACGACGTGAGGTGCTGTCCGTCTATAATTGGGGAATACATGGGGCTAAGCTTATAAAGGAATGCGCGATCAATTTCCTTCTTAGCAATGCACTCTTGGGATTTGGAAAGGGATAATTGGAAAAGGTTAAGCAGACGGGTTTTCAGTGAGGGAATATAAAAAGAATTTACCTCTGTGATGTTAGACATACACAATATGTCTATGAGGACAAACTTCACAATTTTCATTTCGGCAAGGACAAAGACTGGGCTCAAACGATTACGAAGGCAGACTGTTTAACGATCTGCCTGGTGCAATTGCTGCTGCTGATTCATTGTTATTTTCCGACGAACTCGTCCTTCGACAGATGTCCCTTCTACTTCAAAAATAAGAAAAAATGAGAACAAAAAGGGAATGGGAAAGGAAGTCGTAACAGAGAATACAAATGATCAGGAAAGGCACAAATGAATGATGTGAAAGACATACTGCCCAAAGAATAAAGATGGAAACTCTACTGGCTTGTTGGACTGTGGTGGTCCTCATTTGTGCTCAAATCTTGTCCAAACCCCGTGAAAGGTGAATCTATGCTTGCTGGAAATAATGAATCAAAGGGAAAGGAACGAAGAAATTGTGGGGCTGCAATGGCAAATACATTGGGATTGTCTTTTACACATTAGGGGATCAACACTGTTGGTGAAATCTCCAGCACTTCGAATCCCAGTGCTTTCCTTATTCATATCGAAATGAAAGTTAAAAGAACAAGTGTGATGGCAATGGTTTGATAACGGGGCCAGCACACCGTTGTTGATGTGAAGGTTGCTACCAAATTGGGGCTGAAAGTTGTTAAAAGCCCTTCTTATGTCAAAACAGTCAACGCTAAGGCACAAGCCATTGTGGGCAATGGCTTTATTGGGGTGTCTATGTCGACTGAAATTGGGTGGGAAACCTCCAATTTGATGGTGATGCCAGCTTGGAGACTGAAATTATACGTGGGATTGATTTCCTAGAAATACCGTTTTTTCTTTTCCTCACTTAGATGGAGTGATGTAATAGAGTGGAGGTGATGCTGGTTTTTCTGAAGGGTTTTCATCCGGTTTGTAAAACATTCATAAAGTTGCCAAGAAGAAAGACCAGGAAATGTGTTGTCCGGCTAATGTCATCGACAAGGGCTGAGAGAAGGGTGAGAACCATACTGGCCGCCTTGGGTCGAAATTAACACCTGAATTTGAAAATAGAAGTTCCTGATTGTGTTTGCGCATGCTTAAAGCCCGTATGCTAATAGTTATGTCTCCTGAGTGCCAAAGAAATTACCACTAGGAGGGACATTGATCATAAGATTTGAGTTTGCTGCCATGGTAAAACGGTTTGCTCCTGCACAAGCTCCATATCGTATGGCTCTTAAGAACTATTTGAACTACTCAAACATTGAATGAATTGCTAGATCTGGGTTGATTCCGCCGTCTACGGCGCCGTATGGTGCCTCCTGTTCTATCTAAAAGAAACAGGACGGACCAATGAGAATGTGTGTGGAAAAAAAAACTATCAGGGCACTGGAACAAGGCAACTTAAGAACAAGTAATCCCGGTTTCCGTTGGGGCAAGATAATGGACAGGTAGGCTAGGCAAAATGCCTGGTTTCAAAACTTGATTTGAGGGCAGGTTTAGGATGCAGAGGGTGATGAACCAAAAAACAACATTTGTTACAACGATATATGGTTCCTATAATTCCTGTGTATGCCGTTTGGGCTGACTAATGCCCCGGCAACATTTTGATTTAATGGACAATGTACTGTTTGAAACTATCTTTGATGACTTCGTTTGATTGTTTACTTAGATGAATATTTGGGGGGGGGGGGTTCCCATAATATAGTCGACCGTGGAAACATGTTAATCACCTAAGTCTGGTTCTTCTCCAATTGAGGAAATCCACGCTTTATGTCAAGATGGAAAAGTGTGATTTGCTCAACAAGAGATAAAGTTCTTGGGGCAATCTTGTTAGTAAAAAACCAGGTTCGAAGGGGATCCTAAGAGATGGCAGGCCATTGTTGATTGGCAGGCACCTCGTCATGTAAAGGATTTTTGAGGTTCGGGTTCTTGGCTTGGCCACTAGTACCGAAAGTTTATTGCTGTTACTCAACAGACGGGCAGCATCTTTGCCATATTTGTTGAATAAAATGCAAAATGGGGTTGGTCCTGAACAGTGTTGAAGAAGCATTTCGAATTTGAAGAATGCTATTGATCTGAACCTATACTCAATTGCCTGATTTTTGAGTTAACCATTTGAAGGGCACACTTATGCGTCAGACAAAGCTATTGGTGGCTATTAGTGCAGGAAGGTCATCCAGTGGCCTTCAAAAGCAAACGTTGATGAATGCTGACAAAGATACTCAACCCAATGAAAAGAAATGGGTTTCGCGGTGGTACATTGTTTTGCAGATTTGGTGAGAGTTTATCTCTTGGGCACCCGATTTGTGGTAAGAACTGATAATGTAGCAAATAACATTCTTCAAAACACAGAAAAATTTGAGTCCTAAACAAGCATGGTGGCAGAATTCCTGGCAAGAATATGAATTCATGTGGAATATAAAACCAGGACAACACAACCAGTATTTTGCTGATGCGCTGATTAGGAAAGAAGTGGTTTGTTGCAGTTTATTCATTTTCAAAACTGGAAACCTGATTTCTATGAATAAAAATCAGGTTTGTTGTGCTGCCATGATTCATTATATCGTAACATGGACTGGGTCAGGTGCAAGAGGGCAAAATGAAGACCGGTATTGGATCGAGGAACGATCTACTCTCCTTTTTTAAAAAGAAAGGGGGGAGAATCGTTGTACCATCAGGTCGGGTTGCGCAGAGACTTGATGAAAGAAGCGCATGACTATCCTTGGGCTGGACCCTCCAGGGTGTTTGAAAAAGGATGTTTAGCCTTACTGTCTCGTGTGTATCTTTTTTGGCCCAAAAATAGAAGACGATATAGAGTGTACGTTAAGACTTGTCATGTTTGTTTGTGCAAGTCGACAAGGACAGAACGTAAGAGGAGCATGTTTTGGCTTGGCAACCTTTGCCTATTCCTGAAAAGGCCATGGCTATCGGTAAGCAATGGATTTCATTTCTGGATTTCTAACAGATGGCAAAGCATCCTATCATTGTGGTAGTTTTTGACAGGTTTTCAATATTTGTTTTTAAATTGCTTTCTCCTGAGTTATGCTCACTGAAGTGCTACTGCGTTATTCTATAAACATGTGGTTAATACTTTGGTGGTTCCGGCGACATTGTGAGTGATAGAGACACAAGGTTCACCGGGTAGATTTTGGAACAGCATGTGTTCATATGATGGGAACTGAATTAAAAAATTTTTCTACTGCAAATCACCCACAAACAAGACGGACAGACAGAAAGAATTAACATTTGTGTAAGAGTACTTGAGGGCATTATGTGACTGCAAGTCAACGAATTGGGTGTCATGTTAGACACTAGGCGCATTTTTTCGTATAATTTGCACAAGTCCCCGTCTGCAACAGAAATGATTCCTTTTGAAATCGTCCTTAAGCAAACAGCCTATGACCGCCACTAGATGTTGCTAAATCTTAAAACAATCAGGGAAAGTCCAGCTCATACAAGTTGCAAGGGACACGACTTGAAATGTTATCTGAGGCCCAAGATATCTTTGCAAAGGCTCACGCGCATGAAGAACTACTTGACCAACATCATCGCGTCAGTTGATTCAATGTGGGTGCCAGGTCAATGCTGAAAAACTTACCCCACAAATCTGGAAACAGATTGTGAGTAAACCAGGCATCGGGGTTGATTCCTAAGTAGATGGTCCATTTGAAGTGGTGAAACGTGGGCCGAGTTTGCTTATATGGTTTGAAGCTTCCAGAGAGGGTTGAAATCCATCCCACTTTCATGTGAGTTTCTTAAAACCTTACTTTGCAGATGCGGATGAACCGACAGAAACAGGTCAAAGAGGGCTCCCTTCCATCAGTACCTACACAGTATGATGCTGAAATTGAGAAGATTCCTTGTCACCCCCCCGGGTTTTGGGACAAGTAAGAAAGAAATACTAAGACTCTAAGACTGGTTTTCTTGGTTTCCACTGGAAAGGCAAAGATGCAGGCAGATGCTGTTTGGGAGAAAGCCAAAAAAACCTATGGCAGTTTGATGCTCAAATCGATGACTATCTCAAAATAGTCTCGATGAGGCACATCTAGTTCAAGTGGTGCGGGTGGTCTGTTAGACCCGAAAATACTTGATCTACCTACGTGCAAGACATGTCAGGACTTGGGCATGGTCTTGGACATGGATTATGGCAAAACATGCACCACACAAGTTTCAAGTGCTTGGGTGTTGGCAAGGCAGCTTGAAACGTGCATGTCTTACGTGCGGGCAATGGCGTTGGCAAGACAGCATGTTGACTGATGAGGCAAGTGAATACTTGGCATGTAAGGACAAAGGCAGTTTTCATCACAGCGCGAAATTGCTGAAATAACTAAGTGTGGAAGACAGCTAAAATATTCTTAATTGTGTTGGAAGCTGGCAGAATTATTCTAAGTTGTTGAATGAAGTCCTGAAAATTCTAGTGGTTAGATATTAGTATTCGTGTAGAT
Organism: Solanum habrochaites; assembly: GCA_027704765.1. Classification (NCBI taxonomy): domain Eukaryota; kingdom Viridiplantae; phylum Streptophyta; class Magnoliopsida; order Solanales; family Solanaceae; genus Solanum; species Solanum habrochaites. The sequence goes on from JAKWJA010000289.1 coordinate 29,038, forward strand.
AAGAATGTAAATTTGACATTAAATTCTATTTTTTTTGTTGGAACAATATAGCTTATTTGTTGGAAGTTAGTTTTGAACCGCTGGGCTGACATGTGTCGGACAGGTATCATTTGTAACTGCCGCATGTACCTGCCATTGTACAGAATTTTGATTTACGGTTGAAATTTGTCCTAAGGCAAGGACAGAAGTGTTTTTTCTATCCTTTAGACTAAATTCGTGAAACCTTCCTTTGTATTAAACTTTTAAAGGTTAATAACGGTATGGGACTGGTTCCTGTAAATTCTGTTGGTTGTTTGACGCTACTGTTTTAAGTATTTCTATACTTAGTCAAATTTCGTGGGTGTAAGTAGGCTGAAGTATTACAGATGCTGTAAGACTGCCTAGAGTGGTGTGTGAGAAAAATAAATCGACCCTCTTTCAGTAGTAGTTGAAAAATTATTTTATTAGTGTTCCGATTATAATAGTTGGTATTTTAGTTACTTTAATGGTTGGATTTTAATTTATATATTGTGATTACGGTGATCGGCAAATTCTGACTATTATAGTTGGCAAGTAATTTTTGATGCTCAATCTGCCGACTATTCAAAAGTAGTTGAAAAGTCGTTGGCAAACTCTATTTTCCGACTACATTCTGACTAAATTTGCAGTCGGCAAAGGGCAAAATTCTAGGAGTTTGCTTCAATAAAAACCCAATTTACTGTGTCATAAGCCTTTATATTACTTATCCTGCACCTGGTGATATTCCATTTTTCTTTGCTTCCCATAAAGCCTTTTTAAAAAACTTATAAGTCTCATACTATATCATCCAAAGTCAGTCTTCAAGAGTTTTCTGTTACGTGGTGGGAATAAATGAAAATGTATCATCTATTACTTCACGATAGACAACACCCACCATGGACGAATTGAAAGCCCTTATGAGAGTCAAGTATGTCCCAGAAATATATCACCAAGAGTTACTATGATTAGTTCAAAAATTTGATCTTGAAGCTAGAATACATCAAGAATGAATAACATGTTATTCGATTCTAGGAGTTTGCTTCAATAAAAACCCAATTTACTGTGTCATAAGCCCTTTATATATATACTTTATCATGCACCTGGGTGATATTCCATTTTTCCCATAGCCTTTTAACAAACTTATAGCTCATAATATTATCATCCAAAGTCAGTCTCAAGATTTTTTCTGTTACGTTGGTGGGGAATAAATGAAATGTATCCTCTGTTACTCCCACGATAGACAACCACACCATGGAACGAATTGAAAAGCCCTTATGAGCGTCAAAGTTGTCCAGAAATATATCACAAGAGTTACTATGATTATTTCAAAAATTTTGATCTTAAAGCTAGAATACATCAAGAATAAATAACATGTTATTCGATTCTAGGAGTTTGCTTCAATAAAAACCCAATTTACTATGTCATAAGCCCTTTATATATATACTTTATCATGCACCTGGGTGATATTCCATTTTTCCCATAGCCTTTTAACAAACTTATAGCTCATAATATTATCATCCAAAGTCAGTCTTCAAGAGTTTTCTGTTACGTGGTGGGAATAAATGAAAATGTATCATCTATTACTTCACGATAGACAACCCCCACCATGGATGAATTGAAAGCCCTTATGAGAGTCAAGTATGTCCCTATGAAGAATATCACCCAAGAGTACTAGATTAGTTCAAAAATTTGATCTTGAAGCTAGAATACATCAAGAATGAATAACATGTTATTCGATTCAAGGTGGTGTTGAACAAGGAGATCTCTTCCAAGAAGAATTTTTACAAGTTTTGTAGTTTGAGTGACATCTTCAAAGAGGCAAATGAGGTATGCGAGAACTCGAAAAGGAGAAAGTACCTAAGTATAAAGCTATTTCATTGTCAAATTCTGGGAGTAAGAACAAAAGGGGAGCTCAAACATCTTTGGGTTGGAACAAGAATAAGGATTTCAAGAAGCCTTATGAGAAGAAGCCTTTGAAGGAAACACTCCAAAGAGCCCATCAATAAAGTAGGTAATAATGACCCAACCAAGTTTCCTAAACGAATTCAATGTCACAAGCGTAGATAATGGGGTCAAATAATGCATGAATATCCTAATCAATTTAATGTTTTCTTTCAATGAGGGGAAATGTATCTTGGTGAGGGATAAATCAAGAAGAGGGTTGTGAAGGAAAAACCCAAGAAGAGGAAATTTGAAGGTGATAAAGATGAGGAACAAGACCCATATGAAAAAAAAATGTCATTGTTCCAATGGTTTGATGAGAAAGACCCCAACTGAAGAATCTGGACCTCAAGAAAGAGAGTTGACCATACCAATATATGTGGTGAGGCAAGTTATGATTCACATGGGCATGGTTGATCCAATTAGTCAAAGAGAGAGTCTTCTCCACTCCAATTGACTCATAAAAAATAATGTGTGTCCCTTGATAATTGATATTGGGAGTTGTGTAAACACTGCTAGCACCGTTTAGTGGAATTCTTGAAACTTTCTGCCACTAAGCATGCTACACCTTACTAGCTTCAATGGTTGAGTGAGTGTGGAGAATTGAGGGTTCATAGAGAATTGTTGATTAAGTTTAAAATTGGGAAATACCATAATGAGGTTCCATCTGATGTAGTAATAACACAAGCTTGTCATGTGCTACTCGGAAGACCTTGGCAATATGATCGTTCGACCAAACATGAGGGGATAACCAACACATATTCACTTGTGTTGGATGATCATAAATATATATTTCATCCTATATATCAAAATATGAGTGAGTTGAGGGATAAAAAGATGGTTGAGGAAAAACATGTGGAGGTCGAGGGCAATTAATAGGATGAAATGAAGAAGTTGAGGGGAAAGACCCACGTGTTGTTGGCTAACTACAAAGATATAAGGGAGGAAGTGGAGGCCAAAAGTTTTTTGGTCCTTATCACACATAGGGATCATGTGTTGCAAACTAACCAATATCATTATTCTCTCCCCATTCTATTTCTTTTCAATTGAAGGATTATGAGGAAGTCTTCCAAAGGAACTCCCAAGTGGATTACCCCCTCTTTGGGGAATTTGGCACCAAATTGATGTCGCGTCAGGATCACAATTTCCAAACAAACCAACTTATTGAAGTAATCCAGAGGATACAAAAGATCTACAAAGGCAAGTTGAGAAACTCCTCAACAAGGGCTATATGAGAGAAAGTATGAGTCTGTGCGTCGTTCGTGTTCTATTGGTTCCAAAGAAATATGGAGTGTGGCGTGTGTGTGTTGATTCTCAAGACATCAACAAGATCAAAATGAAGTATCATTATCATATCCCTAGATAAGATGATATGTTTGATGATATCAATAGTTTTTGCATATGTTTCAAAGATTGATCTTAGGAGTGGTTATCATCAAACCCGGATGAACCACAGTGATAAATGGAAAACTGCCTCAAGACCAAGTTTGGTCTTTATGAATGGTTGGTTATGTCTTTATGTCTCTCTAATCCTCCTATTAATTTTTTGTGTCTAATGAATCATGTGATGAATCTCTTCGTAGGAAAGTTTGTGGTTGTCTATTTTGATGATATATTGATTTATAACAAAACCATGCATGAACATATAAACCATTTGAGATGTGCGTTTGATGTGAGTTCAAGTGGGGTTTAGATTGATAAGTCTAATATAGACGCTATTAAAATTGGCTAATTCCGAAGTCCATAAGAGATGTTTGAACCTTTCATAGGTTGGCTAGTTTTTCTAAACGGTTTGTCAAAGGATGTAGTACCATAGTTGATCCCTTGATCGAGGTAATCCGAAAGGATAATCCTTTTAAGTGGGGTCTGGATCAAAGGTTTTTGAGGCTTTAAAATCAATGCTTAGCTCCAGTCCTTTGTTGCAATTACCTGATTTTGAGAAAAATGTTTGAAATGGAACGTGATGCTAGTAAAGTAAGCATTGGAGCCGTCTTAATGCAATACCAAAATCCCATTGCTTATTTTAGTGAAAAGCTTAAAGGCACAACTTTGAACTATTACACTTATGGTCTTGAATTGTATGTCTCGATTAGAGCATTTTGTAACTGGAAACAGTACTTGTGTTCCAAAGAATTTTTCAATCAGACTGGCCATGAGGCCCTAAAGCATATCCAGGCCCAAGGAAAGTTGAACAAAAGACACACTAAATGGATTGAATTCCATGAAACTTTCCTTATGTAATTCAATATAAAAATGGGAAGGAAAATGTGGTGGCCGATGCATTGTCTAGGAAACATGTGTTCATAAATACTTTGTTATATAAATAGCTTGGCTTTGAATGTTCGAACGTGTATCCTATGTTTTCTCAAATCTTCCAAGATTGTGAGGAATGGGAAAGGGACAAGTGTCTTAAGGATAAATATTTTACTCCCTATTCTAAATATGATGTTTTTTGTTCAAAGGCAACAAACTATGTGTGCGTATGAGCTCTTGGAAAGAACTATTTGTGAGTGAGGCAGACAATGGGGGATTAATGGGTCATTTTAGTATTGTAAAACAAGGGGAATTCTCAAGGAACAATTCTATTAGCCTAAGATGCACAAAGATATTGCTCGAATTTGTGGCCAATGTATTGAATGTCGGAGTGCTAAGTCATGCTTCCTTCCCCATGGTTTATACACTTCACTCCCCGCCTCTCAAAGACTTTGGCTTGATATTTCAAAGGATTTTGTTTAGGTTTGCCAAGGACAAGAAGAGGAAGAGATAGCATCTTTGTTGTTGTTGACCGATTTTCAAAGATAACTCATTTCATTCCATGGCATAAATGTGATGATTCTTTCAATGTGGAATCTATTTTTGTTGAAAATGTTATTAAAAGTTCATGGAATTCCTCTCTGTTGTAAGTGATAGAGATTCAAATTCCTTAGTCTTTTTTGGAAAGAGTTGTAGGGTAGACTTGGTATCAAGTTGTTGTTCTCAACTTCTTGTCACCCACAAACTGATGGACAAACTAAAGTGGTATATCGTACCTTGGTTTTTGATGCTTCGTGTTATGGTGCATGGAAAGTTGGCCTCATGGTAGGAACATTTTCCCTTAATTTAGTTTGCTTATAATCGATGAAGAACTTCATGAGAGGTGAAACTTCACTTAGAAAAGAAGAGCCTAAAGGGCGAACAAGGGTCACAAGAGGAATGCGCTTGAACCGTGTGAGTGGGTATGGGCACATCACAAGGAGCGGTTTCTCTCTCACCGGAAGATAAAGTTGATGCCAAGAGGTGACTATCTATTTCAAGTGCTTGAAAGGCTCAACGACAATACATACCAAATTGACCTTCCTCCAGAGTATAAAGCTTACAACACATTCAATGTTTGTGAACTTTATACATTTTCAACTCTTGATGATGATTATGATCCTTCAAATTTGAGAACAAATTCTTTTCAATGAGGAGAGAATGATGCATTCAGATTGCACCAAGACCATTACCAAGGCTTTTCACTCAAAGTCAAGCTCAAAATCTTAAGAGAATGCAAGGTTTGATCATGAAGTTAGAGGTCCTTGAGCTTGATTGATGGCAAATAAAGAGTTCCATGTTTTGAAGATTGCTTGAGGAAGTGAAGAGAATGCAGTTGAAGAAACTGCTACTTTAGGCGAGCATGAGTCGTTAGGCAAATTGCACAATAGTTTGGGCGAGGATCTTAGATCCCGAACCTTACACAACGCTTCTAAGGAAGGGTCATGTCGCCGACCTAGTTGTCAACTCACTGAGCTCTTTAGGCGAGCACGACTTATATCACTGAAATTTACATAATGTTTTCAAGGAAGATTCACATTGTTGACCTAGTTAGCGACTCGCCGAGTTCATTTGGCAAGCATGACCAAGCTCTCCCTCTATCCTTTTTGGGACGCTTTTGGGCCTCGTATGGAAATAAATGCCTAAAACTATAAATAGATAGTTTGGGGGTCTTATTTTAGGTAGACTATTTTGAATATTGATATTTGAAATCTTGTATGAGTGTTGAGATCTTTGTACAAGCTTGTATCGACTTTTTCTTAGACATATTGGTTGCGAGGTTAATTTAATTCTCTCAAGGTCTTCGTAAGAGTTAGGTGCTTCTTTTAGAATCAACGAATTGAGGTCTTAAAGTTTATTATACCTTTTTGTTGCTTTTTGTCTCCTCTTTTTGTGCCTATCTATCTATCTTTATTTTTTGTCTTAAATTTTCGCATTTTATCCGTAATTCGTAGTGAGAATTACATCATAATGGGTGCCACTTGACTTCATCACTCCTCTAAAAAATTAATTGGTCAATTATTTTGTAGTACGAGTCAACACTTGAATGTCGGATCGTTTGATTAAGGGGTTCCTTCTTTTATACCAAAACTTCATTGTAAGTTTATGAAATTAATATTATATCACCTAGCGTTAATAGCCATTTGATCCTAAGTAGAACTCTGTAAGATCCCATAGGTGACAATGAAAAAATAGTAGAATACTTATCTACTAGTAAGAATCATGTGACAATAGTCATCTTTTCCAACATCTTACTATAATTAGTTGCATCCGTATTGTGAACACCTAATTTTTTTACTAAAACATAAATATTTTACACGAACTTGAAAAAGGGGTGTGATATTTAAAATAAAAAAAATAATTAATACAAATTATAAGATCAGTTATAGTTTAATAATAATAATAAAATGATAAATAGAAGCTGGAAATTTAAGTTAAAATAGAAAATAATATATAAAATATTATGAAAGAGTAAGAATGAAAATAAAGAGGATCCCTAAATAATTTCAAATTTGTTTTAATTTTATTTAGGTTACTCTCTCTCCCACCTCTAACTTTTTTTCCCTAAAAATCCACATCCCATCTATTTATTTTAATTTTTATTTCTTTTTGCACCATTTTTTGTTGTTGTTTGTTTACACAATTTTTTTGTTTTGTTTATTTGCTATTATTATTATTTATTTATTTTATTTTTATATCTGTATCTCAACCTCAATTTTATAAACTAATTTTCATATTAAATCCTAATCCCACTCTACTATATTCCTTTTAATTAGCACCAGACCCTCACCCAAAACTACTATAAATATATACGCTAAGTAAAAACAAAAAAAGGAAGAAAAAAAAATATATACAGAGACAGTTGAAATACAAGAGAGAAAAAAAAAATAGTCAAAGAGCCAAGCCAAAGAGAAAAAAAGTGAACTTTCTTTTTGAGAATTGGAGAGAGTTAGAAAGGTGTGATCGTGATTCCAAATTCGTGGCATAACACCTGCATTTGTGGTATCAATCACGCGCGGTAACTATAAATCTCGCGTGATTTAAATAATAATACTTATATGGAAAATTTGATTCCATAGTATAAATTCGTCAAATCGCATGTATTAATATTTATTATTATTACGTTATATTATTATTAATTTATTTATTATTATTATTAGTATTATTATTATTATTATGCTTTTTAGATACACTTTGGTCACTTATATCTCTTCATTATATTGAATTGTTAAATTTGAAATTTCATATATTTTTCCGTTCGATTTTTTCACTTTAGCAGAGTTGTTGAATTTTATTGTTGAACTTGTTAGATTAGAATATACAAATCATTAGTAATGATTTTTAAAAAAAATATCTAAGTAGAATTGTTAATTAAAATGAGAAATAAATTTCATTAAAGATTCATGATAAAATAGTAATAATTATTATTAGTAATTGTAATTAAAAAAACGTAAAATTTGAGAAAGTATATAAAGAGAACAAAATAATTAAAAAAAAAAAGAAGAAGAAAGCGCGCGCACACACACAAAAAAGAGAACAATGAAATAAATAAAAAAAACATAACAGATTTTTTTTAACAAAAATAGAAAATTAAAAAAAAAAAGTGAAAAAGGGGAAGTGAAAAAAAACGTGAAAAAATAAAAAATCAAAAAAATAAAATAAAAGAGAGAAGTAGAATAAAAAAATTATTAAAATATAAAATAATTAAACAAAAGGTAAAAAAAAAGAATGTACAAAAAAGGAAAATAACAAAAGTGATTAATAAATAAATGAATAAATAATAAATAAGAAAAAAAAGACAAATTTGTAAATAATAATAAAATAACAATAAAATAATAAAAAGTAACAGATCGTTAATAAAAATATATATATTAAAAAAAAGAGAGAAAAAGATAACAAAACGTAACGAAAATATAAAAAGTAACAGATCGTTAATAAAAATATATATATTAATTGAAAAAACTCTTTTTTCTTTCGAAACAAATAAAATTAAATTTTGAGAAAAAAAGGAGTGTGACAGATGACGACTCCACTGGGGATTAACTAGAATTCGAGCTTTAAATATTGATTTATGTATGACTATGATTTATTTATTTTTGTTTTTGGATATTTTATTTATTTGTCTTAATGTTCTAATTGTCTACTTATTTAATGTTTGATATTATTTGAACTTTATATAAAATTGTCTTTTTTCGCTTATTTTACTGAGTCTTCTATAATAATATCATGGGAATTGCAACTACACCCCACTTTTGTCAAGATAGCCAGTGGATCTTCAGTCCATGGTGAAAAATTTTTAGTTACACATATTTAGGATAGGGAGCACCAATGCACAAAATCGGAAAGAGCTGCTACTGGTACGTTGATACTCCCTAACTCAAGTTGTCATCTCGTTTTATAGCCAGTCTAAATACTTTTCTCCACGATTTTAAGTTTGATAACTGAAACCAAATATGATTGTTCCTAGTAGACTTCATTATTTGACTCATTTACATATGATTTAATGAAAGACTTATATGATTGAATCTATCTAGGATAGATAACTCAATTTACCATTTTAAATTAAAATCAGATAATCTAACAATATGTTTTCTTTTACAATATAAAGTTCACAAACAGAATTTTCAATTTTTCTTATATCACCTAAACGCAGAAAAAGTTGTATTTGTCAACAAATTTTCTAACAAAAATATGAAGTTTCAATCTGAAAGAACTCACTGCACAAAACCTGATTCTCACCTTATGAGATACGTAGGCAACCTTCTTTTGGGTTCCAGTGATTCCTTATTTAAAAATTTAAAAAAATTAAAAAAATATCTTAATTATTATTTAAAATTTTGAAAATGAAATAATATGTGTATCCATTAAAAAGGAAATTTGTCCTTAAGAAAACAAAAATGTTTTTACTCATATTTCTGAAATACGTTTGATCTAATTCTTGCTTTGACAAGATACGTACACAACCTAATTGTGAGGTTAGGTCCAACCTAGAAAAAAATTAAAAATCCTCGTCACACAAAATGGGGCAAAAAAATATAGATTTTTTCTTTGACTTGGTTGGTAACAACATGCTTAGGATTATGCATAAGAAAAAAAATAATAAAGTGTTAAACTATTTTGCAAGACAAATCAAATTTGTTGTGATCTATACACTTTTATTGTCATCTCATATATTTTATGTTTTATACTTGAGAAATTCTCTTGTTTAAGTTATGAATAAAATAAATTTGACCATCATTGTTTCAAATGCATTGGTGTGTTGACTTTAAAACATAAAATTCAAAGACATGATTTGTTGTTTGCTCTAGAACTTGGTATGAATATTGTTGAACGAAATTGTTGAGCAATATTTAACTTGAGAAAGGATTATAGTTTTCTTTGATCGATTGTGCCTTTCAAACCTACGAATGGCAATTGTTATCCCTAAATTTCCATTTCCGAACCTTGGAAAAGCTTTTTATTTGAATAAGCCACACTTAGCATATACCTTTGAGTGTATCATGCAATAATCCCTTTTATGTCCCCTTCTTGAGCGCCCTATCACTAGCTAAATACACAAACATCTCAGTTGTGTTAACAAAGTGAAAAAGAATCAATATTCAAAAAAAAAAGATAGAATGACAAAAAATGAAAAAAAATCTCCACAATAAAGGAGAGAAAATCAAAAAAATGAAGACAATTTTTGTAAAAAAACCTTACAACAAACAAAGGTCCAATGCAAAAATGAAAAAAAATATTGAAAGATTGTGCAAAATTTTAAGGAGAAAATAGTCATTTATCTAAAATAAATACCTAACTTTTCCCTAAACTACATTACAATTCAATGATATTCTATTTGAACTCATTTTTTATATTTCTCACTTAGTGGGATGCTTACACGAGGGCAGCTTATGGTATCTCAATCTCATGCATTGATATCTTTTTGAGTGTGAGTGACTTTCAAAAATGTCCTATGATCTAAATTATTATATTGTGTGAAATAGGACTTTCATATGTTGAGAGTGTATTTGAAACATGAGGATATTAATAATTCTATCCCTTAATTTTGGCAAGATAAATTGATCTTGTAATTACTTAAGCATATTTAAGATACAATTTGAAACTATATAAATTACTCAAAGTTGACCTCAAATTTGTTTGAAAGTAGTTAAATGTGGTTCATATGCAAAATACTATCAGAAAATGGCTTAAAATACCCTCGAAGTATTAAAAATTGTTAAAATACCCTCGAAGTATTAAAAATTGTTTAAAACTACCCTCCATCCACATATTGGCTCCAAAATACTCTTTTCACCCATCTATTGACTCCAAAATACCCTTGTCATCCACCTTTGGATTCAAAATTGACCGCTTATTTCACGGTTTCAAATTTAAACTATTTAAATATTTTTTAAAATACTTGGCGCTCAACTATGGGATAATTTAATTTATTAATATTATTTATAAACCAAACCACTACCCACCAATTACTAATTAAGCCCCACCCAATTAACAAACCATTTCTAAAATCAAACTCACCCTAAACACTACTAAAGCACGATGAAACTATCGATTTCTGAAAATGACATTCAAAATTATTGATTCTGAATTGAAGCCCCAATTAAATTTAGGTTGAGTTGCTTATTTAGGAGGAAACTTTTAATATAATTTGTTTCAAACTTGAATTCAAAATTTATGATTAAAGGTAAATAGGTAGCACCTCTCGAATTAGTTCATGCGCTTTAAATATAATTTTTATAAATATTTATTATTTGTTTTAAATATTAAAACTTTAATATATTCTTTTCTTAAAAAGTTATCTATTAAGTAACATTACATAATTGAGGTGAATGAATAATTAAGATGAATATAGTTAGACTTTTTAGTTTATCGATAATTTTTATTTAGACACTTGAATTATAATTTTGATTAACAACTTGAATGTATGATAATGTACTTCTACAGACATTTTCGCCTCAAATTTTTAGAAACACTCATTGTAGTACCTTTCTTATTGTTCATTAGTAATGGAGCGGGTTTATTAATTGGCTATGATTTAATTAGTAACGAATGGATCGTAGATTAGTTAATAAATTATATTAATAAGATAAAATTATAACAAATAGTTGAGCGTCGTGTATTAAAAAGTATTTAAATAGTTTAAATTTAAAATCATTAAATAAGTGGTTAATTTCGAACTCAACGGTGGATGATAAGGGTATTTTTGAGCCAAAAGGTGTATGAAAAGGTATTTTGGAGCCAATAGGTGGATGAAAGGTAATTTTGTACCATTTATGATACTTCAAGTGTAATTTTAGGCCCTTTTCCGTTATACTAATTGTTGGTATCAACTAAAGTCAAGACATTATCAAACATTAAATGATTCTTTTTCCAATTTTTTCATTATATTTCTACAAATAAATCAAGAAAAATAGTTTTTTATTATTAAACTAGGTTAGACTTGATTTCTAAGATGATACGTAGGCAGCCTTTCATTGAGGTTTGGTCTAATCACTCAATAACATAATAATCATGTTATATCAAATCTCTTAGGTTGAAACATTACACTGTAGCCTACGGTATGTTACAAAAAAAATAAAATAAAAAAATGAGATGGTCGTATAAGTGAAAACCCTCACGAGAACCATAAGACAACAGTAAAAAAATAAGAATGCCTATTTGGTAAAAAATCATGAACGACATCATTGATCAAATGATGACATTCCACCTTGGCATGAGCATAATCAAAATAGAAATAAAATTATAGCCTAAAAGAGCTATAAAGTCAAATTGTGCAAGTAATTCTCTAGAGACAAACGCCACAATGACAAACTTTTCAATCGTTGTCTTTCATATAATATGCAAAAAAAAAAAAAATACAACAAAAAACAATTATTTTTTCTTAATTAAATCTGGGGAATTTTATTTCATTTTTAGATTGGTCAATGTCATAATAAAAATAAAATAAAATAAAATAAAATAAAATAATAATGATATAGGTAAAAAAATAAAATAACCCTAGTTGCATATAGGTCACAACAATAACCCCTATTTTATTTTCTTGTCTTCATAGGACATACTAATCTATGGTCGCATATAAGACACAATAATCCTTATTTTATTTTTCACGTTTTCACAGGGCACAATAACCCTTGTTGCATATAGGTCATAATAACCCCTATTTTATTTTTCGTGTCTTCACAGGGCACAATAATCCCTGGTTGCATATAGGACACAATAACCCCTATATTATTTTTCATGTCTTCACAGGGCACAATAACCCCTGGTTCCATATAGGGCACAATGACCCCTATCTTATTTTTTCATGTCTTCACAGGGCACAATAACCCCTATCTTATTTTTCCATGTCTTCACTGTGCACAATAACCCCTGGTTGCATATATGACACAATAACCCCTATCTTATTTTTAGTGTCTTCAGTGGGCACAATAACCCTTGGTTGCATATAAGACACAATAACCCCTATTTTATTTTTCATTTTTCACAGTACATAATAACCTCTGGTTGCATATAGGGCACAATAACCCCCTATCTTATTTTTTCATGTCTTCACAGAGCACAATAACATCTGATTGCATATAGGGCACAATAACCCCTTTATTATTTTTTGTGTCTTCATAGGACACAATAACCCCTAGTTGCATATAGGACACAATAATCGCTATTTTATTTTCATGTCTTCATAGGACAGAATAACCCTGGTTGCATATAGGGCACAATAACTCCTATTCTATTTTCATGTTTTCATAGGTCACAATAACCCCTGGTTGCATATAGGTCACAATAACCCCTATTCTATTTTCACGTTGTCACAGAGCACAATAACCTCTGGTTGCATATAGGGCACATTAACCCCTATTCTATTTTTCATGTTTTCACAGAGCACAATAACCCCTGGTTGCATATAGTGTACTATAATCCTTATTTTATTTTTCATATCTTCATCGGACACAGTAACCCCTGTTGCATATAGGACACAATAACCCTTATCGTATTTTCATGTCTTCATAGGGCACATTAACCAATGGTTGCAAATAGGGAACAATAACCCTTATCTTGTTTTTCATGTCTTCAAGGGTATAAAAACCCTCGTTGCATTTTGGGCACAACTTTCCCTTTTGTTTTATTTTTATATTTGTCATTGGCTACAATATTTTTATTCTTAGTATAGACTTTTATAGTTTACATCAATAACTCACAAAATTTCATAGTGCAAACTGGGCAAAAAAATTCATTTTGTTTGTTATGTTTTATGGTGTGCAGGTTTCTACGTAGTACACAAATTGGTAGTTCAAAGAATAAAAGAATTCACTCTTTCAAGAAAATAAGTATTCAAGAATATCATGCGAAAGAACGTCAATGGATGAAGTCAAGTCATGAAGTTTCAAATCTTAAACTTAGATGTCCAGAATAAACTTCTGAATCAATGAACCTATCAAAGAGGGTGAAGCAATAACCGAAAATTCAAATTGAAGACTCAGCACTATTGGAGTAGATAGAATTTCATAACTTTCCTTTCTCCTCTTTCTTCAAGATTATTTTTTATGTAATAGCGGCCAGCCCCGAACGAACCAGAATCTCGACAAAAATCTCACCGGACTATCTAACTCATTGTGAACTACGTCCGACTCCGATGCCATCATCTCTCGGATAGGTAGGTGTTTTACAAAGTTAGGACGCAGTCAAATATCTTCTGTTTATAGTTTTTCACATTTTGGCATAAATGTTTCAGTCAAAATAGTCACATTTTTTCAGTGCTTTGCATTTTTTACAAATATTCAGTATCAAGCAAGTAAGGACCATATGTGAACACAAATTTTTACCACATAAATTATCGTTTACACCAATTTGAAAAAAAAAAAATGGGATTGTGAATTACAATAATCATAAAAAATAATAAATTAAATGATAAGATCAGTTGTATAGTGTAATAATAATAAAAAAATGATAAATAGGAAGTTGAACTTTGAAAGTATTGTTAATTCTACGAGTCTAAATATAATAATAATCATAGAAAATATATGAAAGAGTAAGAAAAAAGAAAAACAGGAAAAAGAGAAGTCCTATAATTTTCAAATTGTTTATCGATCTTAATTACTTTCCAATTTTCCTAACTTATTTCTAAAAAAAATTTCATCCTATCTATTATTTTTATTTTTATTTCTTTTTGCCACGATTTTCTGGGGTTTGTTTACACAATATTTTTTTTTGTAATTGCTATATATTATATATTTATTTTATTTTTATATCCTTATCGCAAACCGAAATTTTCTCAACTAATTTCAAATTAAATTAATCCCCACTCTACTACGTTGCTTAATTAGACCAGACTTTCACCAAAAAACTACGTAAACAGATTATGTCATGTAAAACAAAAGGAGGAGAAAAAAAAAAAAAAAAGGAAAAAAAAAAAGGGAAAAAAAAAAAAAAAAAAAAAACAAACACGAAATATCAAGAGACAGGACGAATACAGAAAGAGAAAAAAAAAGCAAAAGCAAAAGCAAAGAGAAAAAAAGTAAAATTTTCTTTGGAGAATTTAGGAGAGGGTTAGAAGTTTTGTCGTGATTCCAAATTCGTGGAAGAAAAAAAACTTGGTTTTTGATATCAATTATTCGCCGCTGAGGTAAGGTAATATAAATTCTCGTGTGATTTAAATCAATTACTGTATGAAAATTTGATTCCAATAGTCGTATAAAGTTCGTCAAATCGCATGCCTATTATAGTTATTATGTTAGGGTATGTTTATTGTTATTATTATTATTATTATGTTTGGTCTAGTATTATTATATTATTATTATTTATTTTTATTTATATTTTATTATGCTTTTAGATACGCTTTGTTGTAACTTATAGTCTCTTCATAATATTGTTTAATTGAATAGATTCGTAATATCTTCCATTTTAGTTCACTTAGCAGATTTTGTTGAATTATTGTTTAACTTGTTAGATTAATATATCAAAATAAGTAGTACATGATTTAAAAAAATATCTTAAATAGAATGTTATTAAAGGAGAAAGAAGAAATATAAATTTAATCTAGAGATTCATGATATAATAGTGATACTTATTATTAATAATTACCAAAAAAAAAGTAAAATTTGCGAAATTATATAAAGAGAACAAAAGAATAAAAAATAAAAATAATAAAAAAAGCATAAAAAAGAAGAAAACAACGAAAGAAAAAAAATATAACAGAATTTTTTTAAATAGAAATAGAAAATTAAAAAGAAAAAAAAAAAAACGTGAAAAAATGAAGATTTTTTTAAAAACAACATACAAGAGAGAAAAAGTAGAATAAAAATAACAATTATAAAAAAATAAAATGATTAACAAAAGGTTAACAAAATAAAATAAAAGAATAAAAAAAACGTTACAAAAAAGAAAAACAAAATATTTAATAAATAAATAAATAAAAAAAAATAATAAATAAGAATGAAAACAGACAAAGTCAGAAATAATAATAAAATAACATAAAATAAGAAAAAGTAACAAACGTTAATAAAAAAAGTATGTATTAAAAAAACGAAAGAAAAAAGATAGCACAAGGTATAACGAATATAATATATATATATAGATATATATATATAAGATAGATATATATAGATATATCTATATCTATATATATATAGTATATATTATATAATATAAAATTAAAAAAAATATACAAAAAAATGAAATAATAAATAATACAATATGATATGAATTGGTTTCAGATTTCGAATACTGAACACATATCGAAAATTATAAAATAATTTCCAATAGATTCAAAAATAAATAAGATAACTTTTAATAGGTTTAAAATAAATGAGAGAACAAAGTAAAAATAATTATTATTAAGTTTAAATAATATAATATCCAAAATTAAGTCAAGTCATATCAAAATTAATAAAGCTATCGTGCTATAACCACGGGACTCGAGGGATGCCTAACACCTTCTCCTCGGTCAACAGAATTTTTTACGCGGATTTCTAGTTCGCAGACCAATAAAAAATATAGAGTCAAATTTCCTTTTGATAAGAGATTTAAATAAGATGACTTGTTACACCAAAACTCAATTCCAAGTGACGACTCTGAATAATAATTATCTCTTTTCAAAATGTCACTTTTGAAAAAAATATTTTTTCTTTAGAAACAAATAAAATCAAAATTTTGAGAAAAAAAAGGGCGTGACATGGATCTACCATCTCAAACTTCAGTTTCAACCCTAATTTCTTGACTAACTTAGAGTCGGTTGGATTTAAAAAGGTGTGAATGGAAAATGAAGAGTTGCGTCTTTTATGAAGAGTTGTGTGTGACTTTTAGCAATTTGCGACCTTTTATATAAGTTGTGACTTTTATGAAAGTGACGACCTTTTCCTGAAGATTTTGTAAACTGTTCCAAAGGTTTGTGACCTTTCTTGGTAGGCACAATAAGAACCTTAGCACTAATCTTTGTTTTCTAATAAAATGGGAGGATTTTTCCCATTTTAATATAAACATTATGAACTCTTCTTCAACACTAAACAGTATTCTAAGTTGTACTTTACTGCCGTTGAGTGATAAGCGACAACGGAAGTGGTGTTTTTGGGTTATCTATACTTGGTGATTGAGACCATTTTACCCTGGGAGGGTCAATTCCAATTAAACTCGGATACTAGAGGGGAAGAATTCCTTCAGGGGGACACTGTGAGTTTAGTGACTTGATCTTTCCCTATTAAATTTTCCAGATTATAGTAAGGTTTACAAATTTGTAGATTGTGAATTAATTTAGTTCTTCTATTCTTTGGTTCTCCCTGGGTCATTAACTTTGGGTGGTAACTTCGGTTTCTGCAAAGTTTGTTGCGATATGTACTATTTTTTAGACAAATATGAACAACAATGCGTCTTTAAGAAAATATTCATATATTTTTTTAAAACATCTGTTTCGGATGATTTCAGTTTTTCACTACTAGTTTTGATTTTCAGTTGTTTTAAAAATGTCTTAAAACTTTATGTCTTTAAAAAGATGTCAAAAGTTTTGTTCAAGTATGTTTGGAATATAAGATGAACAACAATCTGAACGAAATATGATACTTGTTAGATTATTGTATTTACTGATGAGAGATCTGATCATTGAAGTAGAAAGATGAATGACTATTACTTCTCCATAATTGCGTTGCTTTATTTAGCAAAGTCGAACTGAGAATGTAAACAGACAATTTTTATGGTCATTCTGTTAGGATTACAGGAACCTCTATTAAAGTATCTAAGGAAAGAAAATAGTTTCTAACTAAGAGTTATCATCTTTGATTTTTTTTTATTATGGTATTTTTGGAAAAAGATCTGTAAAACCATATGTTGTGGAATGAATTTACTTCGCAAATATTGTGGCTTTGAAAATTCTTAGTTGCAAAAATGAGGATGCATCTTTTTTTTTGATACAATAGTATGTCAAAATGTTATAGTTGGAAGACTATTGATAGAAAAATATTGCTATGTGATCAAAGAATATTTGGTTATTCTGTTTTGGAGAAAAAAAAAGACTTTGTAGTGTTGTGTACTCATGAGACATGTTAGTAGCTATCTGATTTGTGTTAGACAAAAAACTTTTGTGGTTTATATTCGATAAATTGGATATGCATAGTGGTTTGAAAAAATATGAAAATTCACATAATAGTCAGTGTGTACGTTTGCTTTTCTATACACTTCCATGTAATATAGAAATAAATTATACAATTTTTTTTTGTCCTATCTGTTAGTATTAAAAACTAAGTGGTATGGTCGATTTGCTGATACATAGAAAAATATCAGTGAATTAGAATTTGTGTTTTGCGTCTCTATAATAAAACTTGCATTGTGCACAAACATGCAAAGAGAATTGCAGCACGATATTCTTTGTAGATAATGTTCCAACATCAAATATGTGGAAAAAACATTTTTCAAATACTTGAAAATATTTTTGAGATCACATTGAAAGTGGGGTTTGTTTGCTATGATTAGACTTGGTGTCGAATTTAACTTTGATCAAAAGATCTGGAAATTCACTGACCTTTGATTGATGTTATACCCCACAACAATTTCTTGGAGTATATTGTATTGTGGTGTGTTGGTTTCTCTATTACTAGTATATTGTATGACTAGCATGAAACATCCAAATTATATATATACTTGTTCAAAATAATTGTGTCTTTATGGAAAAAAAATCACGTAAAATGTTGTGGATTTTCTTGAAAAGATATGTCTATTATAATAAAAAGATTTGCAGTAGACCATGAATTGGTGAATAGTCATTGTTATGTTTTTGTAATAAATAACATTGGACTATATGTCTATATTGAACCTGATGATGAAAATTTTCCATGGGTAGTTCATATAAACAATCATATTGAAAGTTAGGAAATGCCTGCTGGAAAAAGGACTTTGACATTTAAACAAGTTGGTTATCACCAAAAAATGGAAGAAATAGGAACAAATATTAGGTGAGCAAAAAAGCTACCTAGCGAAGAGAGCTTTCAAAAGTCCATTGGTTTTTATTGTTCTTAGTTCCTTGCAGTCAATGATTTGTCACATGAACACTTTGGGGCATGTCAATTACAAAACCTTGTAGAGAAAAACTGATCAACTTAGGAGTTGTGCCTAACTTTGAGTGCAATAAATAATAAAAATGTCAAGTTTTGGAATTAAGTATTGTTGAAAATTCTTAAAATCTGTTGAACGGAATTCTAATACCAGTACAATGATTTACACAGAATTTTTATATGTAAATTAACACCATCTCATGGTGGAAAAAATTATTTGTTTACTTTTGTTGGAGAATCACATTATAAATGCTAGTCTATTGCTGAATGCAGCTAAGGTGAAGCAATAGAAACGTATAGACAATGTAATATCGAATGAAAACTCGGAGGTGAAAAAAAATAAGAAGTGATAAGAAGGGAGAGGTATAAATCTCATGTGCAGAAATATGTTTGACGAAAGGAAATATCCATCAAACTACTGCCATATCACCTCATCTAATGAAAAAACTGACCGTTTGAAAAAGAAATGATGGATGCATTATTTATAAGTTCGGGTTTACACAAAAAACTTGTGGGGAGGATATCCTTATGCAAAAGGAAACAACAAAAAGTTTTGCTCGGTCTTAGAAAGAAAGCGATTTGTTGATCAGAATACAATGCTTTTCCATATGAGAAATGGAAAGGACGGAAATCCAACTTGAAATTTTCCAAGGTGGAGGCAGGGTGGTATTTGTCAAAGTCAAGTTCCTATTCGAGAGAATTAAATCGGACATATGACTGTGGATGTAAAACTTAGACTTGAGTAGTCTAGAGAAGGGTCTAAAAGGCCTAGGAAATGACAAGATAAGTACTTAGTAATTAAAGAGATTCAGAGGCCTAATAATGTTAAAGGACATTACTCATTCGAATATGATTTTGTAACATTTCCTGTTTGGTCTTATGTAACTCATTCTTAGGAGGAGATGGGTCAAGAAAAAATATTGAAGTTAATTGATCTTCTTCAGAAAATAAATCCTTTAGGATTCAAAAGTGAATCGTTAGACGAAAATCAACAGTTGATGGAACTGTTCAAAAATATAAAGCAAGACTTTGTGTCAAAAGATTTTTTGTGAAAAAAAAACAAGGTTTTGATCTTATCAATATATATACACTCATTAGTAATTAGAATTACATCCTTCGGATACAAAAAATGTTTAGTGTGGTAATATGACCTCCAAAGGTAATCAAATGAATATGAAAGAACTTTTCTAAATGTAGAATTGGACGAAGAAAATTCACATGGAAAAACTGAGGGTTTTGGTGATCTTGATAAAATAAAAGAAGTGTATGAACTTGTTAAGTCACATTGGAAGCACTCAAAACAATGAAATAATTTGATCAAACCATGTCGGCAAATGTGATTGAGAATTGATGGAAGTGATAACTGTGTCACATTAAAATCATAAGTCATGGCTGTTTGTATATTGGTGATATGTTGATATCATATAGAGACACAAGACATAAATGGTAATAAACGATATGCTGATCAAGCAAGTGAAGTGGGAAAATTATATTATTGTTGCTAATGCGAGCTTAGATAAGAATCGTTAGAATATTCCATAGTATTATTTAGCATTTTACGGTTCTTATTGCTGTGGAAAAGGTACTTAAATAGTTCATATGTTTGGATGCAATATTCAAGTTCAAATGAAATGTGAGCTTTGCATTTCCAAAAAGAGTGAAAATAAAAGGGACTCACATTGATGTTGGCTAGAGTTGGGAAGCATGATGTATATCATTATAGTGTGTACGATCAGCTATAGCAATTTGCATTTTAAACTGAGTCGGTTCACAAGTGATTCCAATAAATTCATTAGATGAAATAAATAGAGTTTGAGTATTTAAAATAATACTTAAATTATGTCTTGCATTATAACAAGATCCGAATAATATTGAAAGATATAATGATGCAAATTGAATCATCGGACAAATGAAGTAAAATTCACGATTGGATGTATTACTATTGGTAAGAGGAGATCTCTTAGAAATCATTCAAAAGACACAGTATCGCTATGTCTACAATGATATTTGAGCGAGGTCTCTAGATCAGGTCGAGTGAATAAGTTGAAAGAATCTGGAATTTCTTGATAGAGATATCTCTTTTGGCCAAACCATTGGGCATTAGGGATTGTATACATTTCACAGTCAAAAAACATAGGGTAGGCCGGAAATGACGTATAACGGAAAGTATCGTCATATACGAAAAGACATGAGATACCGTTAGAAATACTCTCTAGTGAAATTATCAGAATTGACTATGTAAAGTCAAAGTGATAATGTGTCGGATCCCACTTACAAAAAGGATCAACTAGAGGGGAAGTAAAAGATCATCTAAGGGAATGAATTTATGCTAGGACAAATCATTCATGGCGTAAACTCTTCTAGCAGAATGGAGATCCAAAGAGCTAGATTCAAGGAGAAAAAATTTGTGAATGACGGTTCGACATTTGTCAATCAAACTCAATCCATTCTCTGATGACGACAATAGTTCAGCGGACAAGGATAACAAAATTAAGGCTTCGTAATGAGGTAATAAAGCTAATGGTTTTAAGGATTGCTCAGTTGAATGTTGTGAAGCGCTTCAAAGAGATGATTGTCCACTAGACCACTCTCAATATACACTCATGAAATCAGGCGTGTTCATGCTAAAAGAACCCAACCGTTAATAACCATAAATGGTAAAGCGTTAATTGGTGACCTATGGTTTCAGGATACACCAAAGTCGACGTTTCAAAGATATCGCATCTACCGATTGATCGATATATCCGAAATGTTCACTACGAAAAGTCCAAGGGGAAAACATACTTATACCAGAAGATGCGAAGTAATTTCTGCTTGTAGAAGTACACTATACTTGTCCGGTTCTTTGTCTTCGAGTCATTCCCCATTCATGCCGGGGGAGGGATTGTGGATTTTAAAAGGTCTTGTGAATGGAAATGAAAGTTGAACTTTTAGGAAGGAGTTGTGACTTTTGTCTTTTATGAAATGTTGCGAATTTTATGAAAAAAGTTGTGACTTTATATGAAAGTTGCGACTTTTATGAAAAGGTGACGGACTTTCTGAAAGATTGTACTTTTTCCAAAGGTTTTGTGGGCCTTCGGTAAAGTTTATTCACCGCCCACAATAAGAAACCTTTTCGCACTACCCTTTTTTTCTATAAATTGATGGTTTTCTCTCATTTTAAGATAAGAATCAGGACTTCCTTCAACTACTAAATCTCGTATCTAAGTGTAGTTACTGTAGTTGAGTGGTTCGCAATACACCAGAGTTTTGGTATAGATACTTGGTGATTGAGATAATTGTACGCATGGGGAGGTCATATTCCAAATATCAAAACCTCCGGGATACTAGAGGGGAATAATGTCCTTAAGGGGGACAATGATGAGTTCCTGGACTTGATCTTTTTTCCTATTATAAATTTCCAGATTCTGGGACGTGTTTTACAATTTTTAGATTTGTGAATTAATTTCAGTTCTTCTCTTCTTTTGTTCTCAATGGTTCATAAACATGGTAATTCTTGTTTTGCAAAGTTTGTGGAATCAGTGAACGACCTGTTTATTCATTTTGAGCAGCAAATTATTTATGGAAAAATTGGACCGAGTGACGGACCCCACGACGAACCGTTCATGGGCACGACTGGGACCGTCATGGGGGGGTCTCGTTCAAAACACTTAGAAATTAGAAATTTTGGGTACTGATATCGATTCTCAAACGTCACGACGAATGGCAGGAACGGACCGTTGCAGGCATTGACGGCCCGGTCAAAGGAAACTTTTACTAAAATCAAGTCTCTAAACTCTGTGGATGGAGCAGCAGGATGGACCGAGCGCAGCGCGACGGGCCGTCACAGGCGCGACGGGCCGTCACAGGCTGCGAATCCCAGGTTGGGTCGGATTTGTAAGTTAATTTAAGGGGCGTTTGGGGACACTTTCTTGCCTTAATATAAAGTAGTGGGTAGTTAATTAAGTATAATACTTGGGGGTTAAAAGAGGTTAACCTTCAGTATTAGGGGGTATTATTGCATCTTTATACTTACTGTATGCTAATAGGGTAAAAGAACGAGGGTTGAATAAGGAAAAAGAAAAAGAACGAAAGAGCGGGAGAAACGAAGTAGAAAGAGAGAAATGAAGAGGATAGCAAGCGATTTGAGAAGATAGCTGGTGACGCATTCTTCGGTGGAGGTAGGTTATGGTTTTTATTACTATTCGTAGTTAACTTTAATAGCGAATGATATGTGTGGGTTTGTATTGTAAAGTCTTTCTATCTGCTTAATTGATACTTGGATGAATGTGATGATACCCAATTGTGATAAAATAAGCAAGCTGAAGCTTTATTGAAGCCCAAATTTGAAAACCCTGTTAATGAGATGTCCTTGGTTAAAAGAAGGATTGATGGAATAATTAGAACGAGATAGTGGAGCGGGGTGTTCAGGAACGACAGTAGTATAGGGGGACGTGGTGTCACGCACCGACACGTAGTATTAGGGGGACCGAGTGCTAAATCCGACACGTTAGAATTAGGGGATCGGGTTGTGTCACGAAACCGACACGTAGGAATCGAATTAGGATGGGTGGTCACGAACTGACACGTAGCATTAGGGGATAGGAAGAGCGTGTCACGTACCGACACAAGAGAATGAAAGATAAATGAACTTGAAATGCTGTTAATTATACTCAATCTAATGAACCTAATCCCAAATGATGAGTATGGTATTGAGGCTGAGTCCTCATGTGTGAACTTGGCGGGATGTGGTATGAGGGGGGTGGGTCCGGTACTTAGAAAATGATTAAGGAACTTGTTGTTGCACATGTGAGGTATATAGTGATGATGATATTATCTGATATATAGTTGTTCTATTTGAGTTGGCCGATGATTACCTACTCCGTACTCATGTTTGTACTAACCCCGTACTTGTCTGTTTCTTTGTTTGTTATATGTGGACGGTGCAGCACAACATTTACCGTCGTATTCACAACCGCAACTCTCGCCAGTCTTATTACACCGCGATTTAGGGTGAGCAATTGCTTTAGCGGACTAGATCTTCCTCGTCATGTCTTGATCCCTTGAGATTCGGATGACTAGCGTTTGATTTAGTTGAGCTTCTGAGGAATACTCTTTAGTTAGTCATTGATCATAGATGTTCTTGTGGTTGAGACTTCCAGATTTGGGGAAATAATAGATATTGAGTTTTTTAGAAGTTATTGAATTGGTTTTTATAATGAGTTTAAGTCTTCGCAGTACTTTCCTGTTGTTTATTTGAAATTGTCCAGGTGGTTTAGATTTGGTTCGTTCGTCACATAGGAGGGTTAAGTGGTGGGTTCCAGCGCGGCCCGTTTGGGGTGACAAACTGAGTATCAGAGCATTAGACTTCGTTGGTCTCATCACACATGAAACAGGTTAGTAGGTCTTAAGGAACGGTGAGGGGGACACCTTACTTTTCGTTTGAGATGGTATGGACTGTAGGAAAACTCCATTCCTCTTTATTTTCGGCTATTACTTGAATTTTTTTCCCAATTGGTTTGGGGGGGGGTGTGTAATAAATTGTTTGTTTTTGGTGTCTGAAGGTGATACAAATTGGTATTAGCGGACCATATTCACTTCATTTCGCTGATGGTTAGCGAACTAGAGCAAACAACTTGCGGCCAACACCAGACGGCAGAACTAGGGTTGAGTCTGAGCAAGCAAACTGGGCTGTTTTGTACTCGAAGAGGAGTAGTTGACAAGGGGCCGTGGAAGAGGTCGTGGGGATGACGTCCTTAGAGGGAAGGGACGAGAAACCTAGCCCCATCTTGTTACTAGGGAGGTGACTCCTCCACCAACTGAGGAAGTTAAGAGAGTGGTGAGGATGGTGAGACGAACAGTGCAAAATGAGGAATGCCCACCCAAACCTACTCCCAGAAAAGATCAATCAGTTCGTGTTATCTTAGGCGGTTATCTGATCAGGGCCATACGCCCCAGTAGTTTTCTACACCACCACTCCTGGTTCAGGACGGTCAACATGCAGCTACTATGGTCCCCGAGATGGATTGCCTCGGAAAATAGGCACGTTTCCCTCGTCTGACCACAGGGCTTATAATGACACATGATCAGCATGAACTTTCATAGTAAGTTTCTTGAATGAACCTCCCAGTCTTCAAGGCGTGCGGAAATCTTGAGGATGCTATGATTTTATGGTTGACTGTCATGGAGCTACTACACAAGAGGGTAGTAGTTAGAATGTTTGGTGTTGGTTTGTGACTTATCAAATTTAAAGGGAACGCCAAAATTTGGGTGGCGGGGGTGGGTCCATGTTGCGTGTCAATCAACAGAAAGCACCACCTGACTGGGCAATCCTTTCTAGCTTGTTATGGAGAAGTATACCCCCGGACTTTAAGGAATAGGGAAAAGAGATGAGGTTCTGGAGCCTAGAGCAAAGTTTAGGATGTCGGTTAGCATATGGACTAAGTTTAGGCATTATCCAGGTATGAACCCAACTTTACTTAAGTCTACAAGAGCGGGATCGCCATTGTGTGAAGGGGTTTGAGGTCAGAATTTGTGATTTCAGCCTAAGGTGCGGGCTGTCTATGGACAAACCTTTAAGAAGTGGTAGACTTCGTATAGAGGTGAGAAGAAGTAAAGCCAGATGACTTCAGCTCATGGCACGCACATCAAAAAGGTTCGAAAGGGAGGTGGTTTACTGTTCTACCTCTAGAGGACAGGGTTCAGGAGGTTACTCGGTTTTCGACCAATTCAGTTCTTCTACAGACTGTAGTGGGGGCCACCTCAGACGGTCAAACACTCTCTGAGAGACCTATGCTTGAACTCCAGAGAGGTGTTAGGGATTGTGGGGAGACTGGAACATATTAGGAGGGAATTGTCCAAAAGAGTATGGACCCCAAATCTAGAGGGTAGAGGGTTGTCATGGTAGAGGGCCGGTATTCGGAGGAGAACGCGGTGGCCGAGTAATGGTGGTCACCAAAACGGTCGGGGGGGTTCCTCTCCAGCGGTGGTAACGGGGCAAAAATGGAGCCACGTACAGCAGCAACATAGTGGTAGGGGCAACAGGGAAGATAAGTGTTGCTAGGGCCCATTGTCGCTTTCCTTGGGCGGTCTGCAGCGGATTGGGCATCAGGATGTGTTATCCAAAGGTAAATCTTTTCGGTTTGTGATTGCATGGCTTCTGATGATTTGATCCTGGCTCCACATTTTATATGTGTCTTCATCATTTGCTAAGGGTCTTAATTACATTGTGAATGGCTGACATGCACTATTCGTGTTCTCTCCGGTGGGTGAGTCTGTGATAGTTGAAAAAGGTCTATAGGTCGGTCTGGTGATTTTGTGGGAGCAATATCATGTAGAATGGTTATCTTAGAAAGGTTGATTGATTTCGATGAATTCTGGGTTATTTTATGACTTGGCTTTCTCCAAAAATTTTGCAATATTGGATTGTAATGCTAAAACTGTTGACGGTTCCCAAGCCTGGGGACAGATCCGTTAGTGTGGGAGGGTGATACACTTCAATCTGGTTCGTATATTCCTTTCTTCGTGACTAAGAAAAGTGTTAGTAAAGGGTTTGTTTAGCGTTCTTGGACACACCTCCGGGAGGATTACTACCCAAGTAACTTCAATTGAGTCAGTTCGATAGTCCACGAGTTTTAGATGTGTTCCGCAGACCTTCATGTATGCAACGGGATTAGTAGCGATTGACTTCGTGCATCGATCTTGAACCAAAGTACTCGCCCATTCTATAACCCCCTTATAGAAGGCTCTCGCGAAGTTAAGAGATGAGTTAAGAGAGGTTACAGGCCAACTTAAAGAGTGTGAGCAAAGGTTTCATTAGACAATGAATGCCCCTTGGGGGCTCACTGTTTTGTTTGTGAAAGAAAGATCTGGGAGTCTTCGGAGGGCCATAGATACGGCAAACGAAATAAAGTAATACTGGTAGAACAGGTATCTTCTCGCTCGCATTGATGATTGTTCGATCAGTACAAGGTTTTGCTTGTGTCGCTTCTCCAAAATCGACTTGAGGTCTGGTTCATCAGCAAGTGAAAATACGGGCCCAGCAGATGTGCCAAAGACCTGCTTTTCGAACCAGGTAGGGCATTATGAATTCTGGTAATCTTGGACTAACGAATGCCCTGCTGCTTTCATGAGCGTATGATGTGAACGCGATTTTTAAGCCATATCTGGATCGCCTTTGTGATCGATTTATTGCATGATATACTGAATACTCCAAGAGTAAGAAGGAACATGAGGAGCAATTTGAGAATCGTGTTGGAACTGTTGAGGGGATAATTAAAAACTTTATGCCAAATTCTCAAGTGTGAGTTTTGGCTAGATGTCAGTGTCCTTCTTGGGGCACGTGGTTTTCTAAGGATGGAGTGAGGTGGGGATCCTGCTAATATCGAAAGTAGTGAAGAATTGGGTAAGACCTACTAATTTTTCTTTTGCGTTTTTTTTTTTTTTTTTTTTTTCTGTCAGAAATAAAGAAGCTTGTTGGTTAGCAGTCTACGTCGATTGGTCAAGGGGCGATTTCTCTTCTATTGCTCCCAATTGACGAACTTGACTAAGCAGAATGTTCCATTGTATGGTCGGTGATGAAGTGATGAGGAAAGATTCAAAACCAAGACCGTTGTGTGACTACCAGAACCTATCCACCTTGCCAGTAGAGTATAGAGGGTAAGAACTTCATGTTTTGTGATGCATCTATTCTGGTTTGATGCAGGTTGGTGCTAATGAAGAGAAGAATGAAGTTGCTATGCTTCGAGGCCATTAAAGGTGAATGAAAGTAATTATCCGACCGACCAATTTAGACGGTTGGCTGCGGTGGTGTTGCCCATTTAAAGCCAAATGGAGACACTATTATTGGGGTTGGGTTATTGTGAGTCTATACGGATCATCGTAGTTACAGTATGTCTTGACTCAGAGAGATTTGATGAGAAGAGGAGGTGGCGGGAAACTACATGAAGATTATGATGTTACCATCTGTATCACCCGGGAAGGCTCATGTTGTGGCAGACGCCTTCCTTAAGTAGGAAAAAGAAGGGAGCTATGGGTAGTTTAGCCCACTTACAACGTTTCTAGACGCCATTGGCTAAGAGGTTCAGACTCTGGCTAATGGACCTAGAGGTAAAAGGAAAGAGCAAGGGCGGATGGGCCCGTGTGAAGGGGCAAGATCTCTTTCATGACAAGATCAAGGGGGAGGAAAACAGTTGATACGAGAAACTAAGCCGAATTCGAGATATAACGGATGCGAGGAGATGAAGATGCTAAAAGAATCAATAAGGGATGAGGAAGGGTGTTTTGAGAATTAAGGGACGGGTTATGTGTGCCCCGTGTTGATAATTGATCAACAATATTTCTTAAGAGGCTCATTAGTTCCGGATATTCATACATCCTGGTGTCCTTGTAACCAAGATGTACCGTGAACCTAAGGCAAATTTGTGGAGTAGATGAAGCGCGACATTGTGCGTTTGTTGCAATTGTCCAAATTGTCAACAAGTAAAGTAATGAACCAAAAGCCCGAGGAAACACTCAGAGAATGCATATTCCTGAGGAAGTGGGAGAGAAGGCACATGGATTTCGTGGTGGTCTTCCAAAGACATGGGCAAGTTTGAGTCCACTTGGGTAAATTGTGGACAGATTAACAAGTCTGCTCTTTCATTCGGTGTTAAGGTGACTTACAAGCCAGAGAACGTATACAGACTTACATCTCAGAAAATTGTTCGGTTTGCATGGAGAGTTCCACTTTCCATCATACAGAGATAGAGGACGGCAGTAGTAGTTACTTCTATTTGGGAGAACATGCCCGCGGAATTAGGTACTAGGTTGGACCTTAGTATGCATTTTACCTCAGACCGATGGCACAGCTGAGCGAAACGATCAGATTGATTGGAAGATATGTTGAGCATGTGTGATGAATTCGTGGTCAATTGGGGATTATACACTTCTTACCTTAGCGGAGTTTTCAACAATAATAGCTATCACTCCAGTAGTGATATGGAGCTCTTTCGAAGATTGTATGGGGAGAGTAGGTCTCTCATTGGTTGGTTATGCATTCGAGGTTGAACTTGGGGTTACTGACCTTTTGCGGCGATTAGTTTAGAGAAAAGGTGAAATTATTAAGAAAAGCTATTTAGCGGCTCAAAGTAGGCAAAAGGAGAGTATGCAGGATCGCCAAGGTTTTAGGGATTGGAGTTCATGGAAGTGAGCAAGTTAGTTTTTTGCGGAGGTTTCACCAATGAAGGGTGTTGATGAGGTTTGGTGTAAAAGAGGTAAGCGAAGCCCGAGGTTATATTGGCCATTTGAAGTACTAAGCGAGTAGGGGAGGTGGCTCTTACGAATTAGCCTTGCCTCCAGGGCTGTGTCAGGAGGCATCCCGTATTTCATTGTGTCATGTGAATGAAAAAATACCAGGGGATGGAAAATAATCATTCTGTTGTGGATCAGTTCTGCGTTGATGAGAATATCTTATGAGGAGGGGCGCCTGGTGCCATTTAGATAGAGAAGTCACAAAAGTTGAGGTCAAGGGAGAGGGTACATAAGGTGCAATGGAAAGAATCGACCAGTGAAGAATCCCCTTGGGAGGTAAGGAGGCTGTATGCAAGAAGAAAAGATTCCCACACCGGTTGACAAATTAAGTTACTCCTTTTCACTCGTGTTGTTTTCTTCTGAGTGATCATTCGAGGACGAACGATGTGGTAAATTAGTATCTATTGTAACAACCTAGTAGTCGTGTGAACAGCAGATTTTAATTTATTTCTGGAAAAAAACGGGCCGACGAGTCGGGTTTCAAGATGTGGGATTTCAAGAGCTTATCTTGCTTATTTTACACAATTTGTATCATCACATTCATACAAGCATTACAATTAAGCATATAGAAGACTTTACAATACAACCCAACACATTTATTCGCTATTAAGAGTTTATAAGAATAGGATAAAAACCATAACCTACTCCAACGAAAGAATGGCCGATCAACAAGTATCGTTCCAAAATCCTTGCTACCTCTTAGTTTCTCTTATCTCTTTACTCGTCTCCCTCTCTTTCTGTTACCTCTTTTTTTTTTTTTTTTTTTTTTTTTCTTTTTTCTAATTCAAAACCCTCTTTATTTTACCCTAATTAGCATACAATTAAGTATTAAAAGATGGCAATAAGAACCCATAATTAACTTAAGGGTACTCTTTTAACCCCAATAATTAGATTAATAACATTACCCACTCTTTATAATTAAGCATGAAATAGCCAAAAACGCCCCCTTAAAATTACTTAACAGAAATCCGACCCACCTGGGATTACGCAGACTGTGACGGCCTGTCGCAGCCTGCGCGGTCCGTCCGGTGTCATCACAGAGTTCAGGAAGGACTTGATTTAGTAAAAAGTCCTGTGACGGGCCGTCAGTGCCTGAGGGACGGTCCGTCCTGCCATTTTCGTAGTGGACTTTCAGGAGGGAGAGTCGATCTCTGTACCCAAATTCTAAATTCTAAGTGTTTTGGGAATGAGACCCCCACGATGGGTCCGTCGTGCCCAATGACGGTTCGTAGTGGGGTCGTCGA